>VMDR010002756.1:0-84038 GCA_007922815.1 Macrotus californicus
TTAGGAATCCTCTGCTAAATGCAAACCGAGTAATAAGAGAAACGGCGGTTTTATTCTGTCGCTGTCTACTGCTTTTTATGTGTATAAAACCACTGTCCACTCTGCATGGGAATTTGCATCTGATTTACCTCTATGCAGTTTATCTGAAAAAACAAGAGGGAAAAAAGAAAGAACAAAACTTTGTTATTCATAGCTGCCAACTTGATCTTATTCTGGCTCCAGAATGAGCCGATTAAAGCATACTTTCCAAAGTTAGAGTTTCTGAGACTGAGCTGTCGAGGTGACACCAGGACATTTTTCCGCAGAAAACTTCGCTTTTCATCTTTACATTCTGTGTGTGGCCGGCCTGACCTGTGAAGAGTGCTGGAACAGTCATCGCCTCTCCCTCTGAGCTGGGAGAGCTTCACTGCTGCTGAATGCTGTCACCACAGCCACACGTCCCGCTTCTCTCCTCATCCTGGGCGTCCTTCGGGGCCCCGCACGATTCCGGCACAGGGCAGGGGCCCGTGTTTGGATGGAGTGCCAAAGAGGGGGGACAGCACAGTCACCACAAACGTTCCAGCTACTCTCCCACTGAACACACAGGACACTCGCATACTAAAATGCCGAAGGAATGAACTTATAATCCAAGACTCATTGGCATCAGCAACAAACAACTGAAATATTCATGGACAGGAGGACTCGGCAGAGGTAGTACCACAGCAACTAGAACAGGCAAAACAATTCTGTGAAAGAAGGACAGAGTTGGAGGGTTTACCATACCTGATTTCAGGAATCCCTATAAAATAGGACAATTCAGGCTGTCTGGTAATTGACAGAAAGATCAATTAGACAAAGGCATCAGTGGAAACTAACACACACTCCAGGCACAGACCATACATACCCAGTCAGCTGGAGTTTAGCAGAGGCTCCACAGCAATTCTATGAGGAGAGGGTAACCATCTCAATGAATGGTGCTGGATATCCATTTGGGGAAAGTGAACAGCAACCCCTACCTCCCACCACACACCCAAATGAATTCAAAATGGATCATAGCTCTAAGCATAGAAGCAAAAATTCTAGAAGCAAACCTGCATGACCTAGGGAGACAGAGAGGTCTAAAAAGGACACAAAAAGCATGAAGCATAAAAGACAAACACCGCTAAGCTGGACTTCATCAATCCCTCACACTCAGCACTCTGAAAGACACCGTCAAGAACATGAACGAGCAAGCCGTGAAGAGAAAACATTCACAGTACACCTGACAAAAGACTTGTGTCCAGAATATTCTGTAAACCCTGATGATCGATAATAGGAAGGCGAACGGGCTATAAAAATGCACAAAAGATTCAAGCAGACACTTCACCAAAGATGAAACAAATGGCTACCAAGCACATGGAAAGGCACTGAAGACATCATCAGTCATGAGAGGAATGGATATTAGAGACACCACCACATACTCACTAGAAGACCTAAAATTAAAAAGATAAAAGGAGAAACGTGAAGTCCCCGGAGCTTACAGATCTCTGGTGGAATGCACAATGGTGCCACATGACCTGGCCCGCGGCCCCTTTCTCCCTGTGTCCTACCCCTGCTCTGACTGACAGTGTCCTGTTACCTGCCTGGCCCCGCCAGCACCTGGAGCGCCCAGCCTGCTCCAAATCACTGGCTTGCTCCGATCAGGCGATGAAAAGGGGTTGTGTGCTCCGGCCCCGGATTCTAAACTCACATCACACAACAGTGCACTGGCTGCTGTGAGTAGCTGAGCGAGCTTTCCTGAAGCAAACTCTTGATTTGGGTAATTAGTAAACAGCCTATGGTCATCACCTCAGGTGACCTAAATATCCAAGCCCACAAATGAATTTCTCCAAGAACACGTTAGAGCACAGGTGGCAAACATAAGGCCCATGGGCTGAATCCGGCTCTCCACCTTGTTTCATCCAGCCCGGCACCTGGTTTCTACCCGGCAGCAGCGCCGAGCTCCTTGCCCCTAGTTAAGGAGTAGTTACATTTGTACAGTCCTAAAATTGCATTCAGCCCTTCGAAGGCAACCACGAGGCTGTGTGGTCCCCGGTGAGAATGAGGTTGACACCGGTGCTTAGAGGAATGGTTCTCAAAGTGAGGGCAGGGAACAGCAGCATCAGCGTGACTGGGAGGTTGTTAGAAAGGCAGAACCTGGGGCGCAGCCCAGACCTTCCAGGCCAGCCTGCAGTATCAGGAGGCCTGAAGTTTCCAGAAGCACTGTGAGGCCACAGCTGAGGCACCATTGAGCTAACACAGGTGAAAGCCCCTCACAGACTGGGTGAGGCTGTTAAAATGGATGCTCTCCTTGCTCTGGAGTTGGGAGGGGGTCGGGGAGGGCGGGGGCAGGGAAGGGGCAGGCCAAGACCGCACTGGAGACATCTTTTTTTTCAAGCAACCTCAGCTGTGGCTAAACAACTAAGACACTGCATCTCAGTGGGGTTTGAGTGAGTCAGGAGCCATAGAAAGAGAAGCAAGGAAGCAAAAATATTGGAAACGTCAGGAGGCCTTTCTGAAAACCTGATCAAAATTGTGACATCTCTTTCTCAGACACACACACATCCATTTCCCATGTGACATACTCGTGGGGAATTCACCGATTTCCTGGTCTTGAATGCAGGTTAGGAATTCCTGCTTTGGGGACAGGCACAAAGAAACAAGAGGTGAAATAAATAAAGATTTAAAACTAATAGGTTTTTCTAAAATGGGGAAAAGTGACAAAGTTTCAACACAAAAGAAATGTGGATGCTTATAAATCGCTCAGAGCCAGTCAACTTACTTACACCGATGAAACAGAAAGACCAAAAGTCTTCTATCGTGTCACCTGGCTTTGTCATCAGGTTAGTTCTGACACTTTCTCACTTAAGATGTCACCTTCCCAGACTCCTCAAAGCACCATCTGCTTCACCCAACCCTGGTTTCTCACCCAAGCATTCGGGAGGCCTGGGATGGGGTCACAATTATTTGACCCCATCTTTTATTTCCCACACAATTATTTGTGGCAGGACCCACCTGGCACAGGGACCCTGTAAAGGCACAGGAAATGTCTCTTTCCCTAAGCATGAGCAATGGACATCTTATCACCAAGAAGTTAAAGGTTGCTGCTTGATCACAGAAGGGCTGATAGGACCTTCAAAGCCAGACTGTCGTGGCAGTGTTTGAAGGTCACAGGCTACAGAGGTTCCCCAGAACCACTTGGAGGACCAGGGCGCAAGGAATCCCGCATGTTAATTCCTTCTGCAACAATTTTTAAGGACCTACCTGGTGCGAGCATCACTCTAAGTAAGACACGGAGCCGGGACAAGCAGATCCTCCATCCTGGTGTCCAAGAGCTGTGGCCTCTCAGGCCTCTTTACCCTGTAAAATAAGTAGGGTGAGACCACCCAGCACTCGGACTCTCTACTTTAGGGCTCACAGAAGACTGGAGGATCAGCCTCTCTCAGGGACCCCCAGACCCGGGAAAACTTTGGCATCCCACCTGCCCACCAAGGTGCACATGCACCTTCATCATTGAATTCCCTCCACTCCCTCAGAAGACAAAGCTGAAAGAAAAAATCACCTGCTAGACTCTGATTCCCATTCCATCTGCCAGTTAGCTCCGGGCTCAGCTTACAGGTGATGCTCTCTCACTTCACTAATTGCTTTTCACTTTTTATAAGCCCCTGTCCCTTCTACGCAATTCCAACAACCCAATGAACAGCAAAAACAGAGGGGGACAACGGAACCAATTTTATCAACTAGTCGGAAGCACTACTCAGTAGTGCATATTTTAATTCTGAAAATTTCTTCAATTTTTTTTTTTTTAATTAGGGAGCTGCAGTGAGGTTTGCACATATGTGTAGATCTCAAGTGCCCCAGGTGCAGTGTCTCAGGGCTCCTGTCTGAGGGTGAATGTCAGGGCCTTTTCCACTCACCTGCCCGAACACTGACATGGAAAGCAACTCTGTGAACACGAATTCCTGGTATTTTTAAGTTTCCTATTTGCCTACACACCTGCCTGGTGGGCTGTGGACGTTCTTAACATGCCTCCATATGCCCTACAAGCATCACTGGTGCCAGGCGGCAAAGACACATGTAGCAGAATGTTCTGTGCAGCAAAAAAGCTGCAGAAAACCCAAGGCCTAACTTCCGGAAACTGCTTAAACTGTGATGCAGCCACTCAATAGAAAACCGTGCAGCTACTAAAGAGAATAAAGGTAATACATCCATGCATAATACTATATTATAGTATATGCCGCTATAATTTACTATACAGTATTGTATTATTTACATTAACGAATAATAGAATTTAATTACTACAAGCCATTATATTATTAACACATCATACATTAATTCATGAAAAAATCAAAGTGCAGAGAACTGTAAAGTCATCCCAGAGAACTGTAAAGTCACTCCACTTGGCTAAAAATAAAAGGGTGTGTTTGAATACATAAATTGAAATATGCGTATCCATTATCTGGAGCAGTGGGACTCAGCCTCTCCCGCGCACCAGCATCACCTGGAGTACTTGTTAAGACCCAGACTGCTGGACTCCACCAGCAGCCTCAAGTGGGCAGGTCTGGGTGAGCGGGGGAAACCGCGTGTCTAACAAGCCTCCAGGTGAGGCTGCTGCTCCGGGGTCCAGCACACATGCTGGGCTACACCGGCAACCTGGGGGAGAAGGAGTTTGGGCTTTTAATACCAGAAAGTTGTTTCATTCAACAACCACTGCAGAGCTCCTGCCCGGTGCAGAGCAGCCGTGGACAGCCCTGGGTCCTGTTAAGGAGAACGGCCACCCTACCTCCGCTTCCTAGGTGCCCCGCCCTAGCGGGGAAACTGAGGCACCGAGGCCAGTAGTCCTAAATCGCGGAGACTGTGGTGCAGCTGGGTTTCGAACCCGAGGCTCTATGACGCGGGCCAGCGTCCCTCCAGCTCCCAAGTTCCAGACACGCCTCCAGACGAGGCCTTGGAGACACTGCCCCAAAGTGTGCGGGGACGAAGGGTGCGGGATCGGTGGGCCGCCGGGAGTCCGCAGGGAACGCCTGTAGTGCGCCCACTGGAGTGTCGCCTTATACAGCCGGCCGCTGCGAGGGGGTGGAGCCGCGAGGGCCAGGCGGGCGTGCTCGCATCCGTGCTCGCGTTCGCGCTCGTGCCCGCGGGGCAAGCTCACGAGAGTGAAGCCAGTATAGGCACTAGCAGAGCCGCCATTCTAACGCAGGCGCGGTGGCCAAGTGGTAAGGCGTCGGTCTCGTAAACCGAAGATCACGGGTTCGAACCCCGTCCGTGCCTAGTGTGTTGTGCTGTCTTCCTCCAGCAGGGGAGACTTTTTACAGGTTTGGACCACTTCACAGTGCTCAGCAGCAGCCTATACTATACCCCTTGGTCCTGACCAGACCGATCGTTTTCACTCAGCTTGCGTTCAGATTCTCTTCCCGCCCCTGTGGTCCGGGTACCCCGCCGAGCCGCAACACTGCCTACTTGGCCCACCGTCTTTTGTCAACTCTCCGTCCCCTGTCCCATTGTCCTCTGCGGAAGATGGAGGGCTCCGGTAGGCCGGGGTCACAAACTTCAGTTTCCCAGGGGTACCCTGGAAACGCGAGCCCCGCGAAAGCGTAACATTCTTCGGGCAAGACACCTACAGCTGATGGTACTTGGCTCAAGAGCAACTAAGCACTGTTCTGCACATTGAAGCCTACTTTGATCCACTTTGATCTGCCGTTGCTTGACACCGAGCCCATACCCAAAGTCAGCTGACGTCTGGGTTGCGATTTTTAAAAGGAATTCTACTGTAGGCTCTACATCAGAGAGAGGATATCCTGCCCAGGCTTGGAGCAGCTCTGACATGAAAACTGAACCCTCTCTCCCGGCTTCCCTTTGCCCCTCTGTAAAATGGGTCTCCGGCCAGCATAGGCGTTGGTGGCGCGGCTGCCAAAGAGGCCTGAGTAAATGGAGGTACACTCATATGGCACCTGTTTCCTTGGCACTACGAAAGGATGCACACAGGCCTGCTTGAATGAGTTTATAGAGATTATGCCATGACCTCAGTCAACCTCCAGAAGCTGGTATGTTGTATAATCTGAAAACCCACCTGACCTAAAGTGGGGAAACCTGTGTCAGCCTGATACCTAACTGAAGGAAGCATTAATGAAGGTCATGGTGTATGCCTGGTGGAGCTGGATCTAGGAGTCCCTCGGTGATCCAGCCAGACCAGGGCAGGCTCTGTCTGATAGAGAGCCGGGCAGGGGCCCAGCAGGACCAGGCAGCAGGTAAGAGTTCAGACTTTTCAGCAGTAGTTCTCGCACTTGAGGTTCATCAGCACCCTGGGGGGCTTGTTAAAACACCTACCACTGGGCCCACCTCCCTTGCCTCTGCATTCAGCAATTGTGACCTGGCGTCTGACATTTGCATGCCAGGTGGCACAGCTACTGCTGCGACCAGTCCTGACCACACCGAAACCACTCTTCCAAAGAGAGCCGTATTCTACAGCCTCACTCCAACCCCAGGACCACACGTGTTTGCGCCTATACAAATATGTAAGTTAACACATTAAAAAGTGTGAATGCCAGTCCTCACACTTCAACTGCGGTTGGCGTTCAAATGCAGGTTCTGACTCTGTCGGTCTCAGATGGAGACCAAGACTGCATTCTAACTTCCGTCTGGGCGGTGCTTGTGCAGCTGTTCCCTGCCCTCTCTGAGTGGCCAGAGGAGAGAAGGATCCACACCAGAATAAGAGTTGCCTTTACTCTACTGAGGGGACCGAGCATGGGAGAGCTGTTGAAAGGATTCCTTCAAGTCTTACCCTGTAAACTTTCACACTGTTTGGATTTTCTACAAGGTGACTCTATTGCATGCGTAATTTTGTTTTCCCAGAATAACTGCCAAAGCCCACAAACACAAAGATAACCTGTTAGAAAGCAGGTAAATCAGAACTATGCAGAATTAAGACAAATAATTGAGTGCTCTCTTCTCTCCACTGGAGCATCCACTCATTTCTTTTTAAGAACATTGATGTTCCTTCCACCCCATTAAAAAAAAAGTAGCAATAAACATAAGAAGGACCACACTGCCCCCTACAGGTAGGCCAGTATCGTGGAAGCGCTTCCACACAGATTTTCCTGTCCTCCGAAGAGTGAAGCCGCACTCCCCTGTGACATCATCCTAGGAAGAAGCCCATCGTCATTCACACCCACCAATGCCCCCACCCCATGCCACCCTATACGGAGCTCCCACTCTCTGCCCCAGGTGAGGAATGGACTTTAGAAAATGGTATTTTACAAAGGGGGGTGATGGGGACATCTGTAATAGTACAAAGAAAGAAAGAAGAAAAGGGAAAAGAAAAGAGGGAGTAAGAAATAAAGATAAATAAAACACACAGCTTACATTGACAAAAAAAGAAAAGGCAAAAAGCAGTTTATATAGTGTATTGTAGGTACCATTTATGATTCCCAAAATTTCACAAAATATTTAAGGGTATATATCCATGTGTGGAGACCTGCTTGCTGTTTTATTTGTTTTGTTTTTAAGCCTGGAAGATTACACACAAATCTCAAAACTGTCGCCTCCGGTTGAAAGCTAAGGGTGCCACAGAGCTGCAGAACCAATTTGGCACAGGCTGCAGAATCAGAAACGACTGAGCAAAATCCTGAAGCTGGGTCCTATAGACACTTAAATGGGTAAGGCTGGTCATGTGAGGCAAGACATTTGAGCAACCTGAACACCGGCAGCACCTGAATGAGCAAGACGATTTGTGTTGATTTAAGCCACTTGTGTGCATGAATATCTAAAGCTGTGTTTGGCTTTCTATAACTTTTGTATGAATTTTATGTCTGAAAGTCACCTTGAAGTCCGCAGTCTATGCTCTGTGAAGAATCAGTCTCTGGTCTCCCTTAAATACGTAAAGGGAAGATAAGAAGACCCCTGAGGCTGGGATTGAGAGGAAAAGCAGGTATAACAGCCTAGAGGGACCCTCTGAGACCTAGCAGTGCAAACGTGACCACTGGGGAGCAAGTAGGTTTTCATAAGGAGCCAAGGCTTTCTGGGAAAGAAGACATTAAACTCTCCCGGCCCATATCCCTGTTATTCAAAGTTAGGGATACCTGGAAGGACAGATCATGATGGTCACTGATAGGAAAAGGTTTCCTTGGACTTTTGAAACCGAAGAGAGGCATCCCCAATCCTAATGTTAGCAAGGCGGGCGCGGTGTGTCAGCAGAGGCTGCACAGACGGCTGCAACAGCGCCACTGTGTGGCGGTGTGAAGCAAGAGCAATACTAGATTGACTGCCCCGAACCTACCAGAACCTGGTGGGAGCCTTAAACCCACCACTGAAACGCTCCGTGCCTCAGTTTCTCCCATTCTAAAATTGGAATGACACATTCACTCACTTCCCCTCTCATGGAGTTCTTCTGACCACAGCGTTGGAAACATCCACTACCAGGATGTGAATGCTGATCCATCCACCTCATAGCGTCAGGGGCAGCCATTAAAAAGAATGATTGATGTACTGATCCAAATGGGTGATCATAAGATACAATTAAGTAAGAAAAGCTGATGTCCTGGGGTTTGGGGGGAGGGAGGGGTTTGGGCTACTGCTTCATTGAATTATAATTGGTGTAATAAAAGTATTGCACACAGTCCCCGTGTGCAATTCAGTGAGTCTGGCTGTGTGTGCACACCTGCAATGCCATGCCTGCAGTCACCTCCAAGTTTCCTGTATCTCTTTGCATTTTTTTGCACATGAGATAAGAACATGTAACATGACAGCTACCCTCTACCAAATCTGTAAGCACAGAGTACGTTATTGTTACCTTTAGGCACTACTTTTTCCAGCAGATCTCTAGGACGTACTCATCTCAAATCACAGTAACTTTAGTTGATGTCCTGCTTCTGTAAAAGTAAGTGAGCGTATTTATCAATACACATATGGTCGTAATCATCGGTTCCTCAGGATGTAAAGAAAGTCTACATCCCATGCAGGATGTTCCACGTCATGCCATTGACAGGTGGGGCGAGAGGTGGAGAGGGATTGCACAGAAAATTACTCATTTTTCCCCCTAATATCATGACATCGGAAAGAGAATCTATGTTACTTTTGGATTTACTAGTTTTGCAGCAAAACAAAAAAAAATGAAGTTACCAGAGAAAAGAGAAACTGTAAAGAGTGAACCAATGTCAGGGCTCTGGGGGCACAGGCACTAACGTGGAGCTGCCACTGCACAGGCGAGCTGCCAAGCCCACCGCGCAGGAGCTGGTTCTTGTCATCCAAACTGACCCTCTCCGAGGAGAGATCTCCAGGCCACTGCCAGGGCACGTCTCCGCTCGGGCTGACATCATACGTTTAGAAAACCAGCACTAAAGAATAAAAGAAGGGGCACTAGCTGGTGTGGCTCAGTGGATTGAATGCTGGCCTGCGAATCAAGGGGTCACCAGTTTGATTCCCAGTGTAGGGCACATGCCTGGGTTGCAGGCCGGATCCCCACGAGGAGGCACATGAGGGGCAACTGCACATTGATGCTTCTTTCCCTCTCTTTCTCCTTCCCTTCCCCTCTCTAAAATAAATAAATAAAACCTTTTAAAAAAAGCAAAAAGAATAAAAGAAGGGGACTCTTAAAGAGGGAGGGAGTGGTGTGTGGTTATGCGCAAGCCTGGGAACCACATCTCAAAACCAGAAGCGCATTTCAGGCACGCGCCACACTTACAACAAAATGTTGTGGCAGGCCTCTGGGAGCGGCAGACGCTGTTTATGCCACATCAGCTGGGGTTTTGCTTAGTAAATCACCAGGCTCGTGCATGACAAACTTTTCCTGAGACTGTTCCCTTCTCCCCCCTCCCTGCCCTTCAAGCTCAGGTGAGTGGAGCTGATTTTTACTGACTATGGGCAGAAAAGGACCTCTGAACCCAAGGCCTGGCTGGATGAACAATCTGCTAACAGTTCTGGAAACACCGCTGGATAAGAAACCCACATCCTCCTTTGAGGATGCTGGCAGACAGACACTAAGAGAGCCTGTTATCCCTGCCTTGGATAGTCATGCCCTTGTGCGATTCCTCTTGTGTATGTGTGAGTGGGACTGTGACCTGCTTCTAACCAAGAGAGTACAGCAAAGGTGGCATGATGTCACTTGTCTATTACATAAGGTAGCAACACCCGTCTTGCTAGCAGACTCTCTGTCTCTTACTAGTTTGGTGAGACAAGTGGCCATGTTGGAGGCCTATGTTGACAAGAAGCAGAGGGCATCTTCCAGGCAACAGCCAGGAAAAAACTGAAGCCCTCAGCCCAAAAGGCCACAAGGAACTGAATTCTGTCAACAGCGATGTGACCTTGAAAGCAAGTCCTTCCTTGGTTGCTATGGACTGAACAGTTGTGTCCCCCCAAAATTCCAATGTTGGAGCCCTAATCCCAAATGTAGTTGGAGGTGAGGCCTTTGGGAGGTGATTACAGATAGATGAGGTCACGGGGTGGGGGTGGGGTGGCCCTCATGGTAGAAAAAATGCCTTATAAAAAGAGGACAAGACACAAGAGCTCGCTCTCCGCCCACAACGTGAGCACACAGTGAGAAGGCGGCCATCTGCAAGCCAGAAGAGGGCTCTCCCCAGATGCTGGATCTTCCACCACCTTGACCTTAGACTTCCCAGCCTCCAGAACTGCAAGAAGTCAATGTCTGGTGTTTAAGCCGCCCAGCCTGTGGCGTTTTGTGGCAGCAGCCCAAACCAACAAAGCTGCTGGCTGAGTGTGCAGAGGCGAACCCAGCCAACACCTTAACTTCAGCCCTGCAGAGGACCCAGCTAGCCCCAAAGACTAGGAGATAGCAAGTGTAATGTAAGAAATGTATTTGCAACATAAGCTGCTAAGTTTGTGGTGATGTTGTTCTGCAGCAAAAGATAACTCTCGCTGGCAGAGTCTGACGTGGAACAGCAACATCTGCCTTCCATCCGGGTCACGCCACAATTCATGATGACGCCTGCCCGCAGCCCAGCTAGAAACCTGGGACTCATCCCTGTGTTCACTTTCTAGCGCGGCTGCACCATCTTACCACAACCTCAGCGCCACAGTTCGTGTAGGTAGGAAGCCCAGGCTGGCTAGGCTGGTTTTTCTACGTGGGGTTTTACAAGTTCCAAGTCAAGGTATTGACTGGCTAGGCTATCAGTAGGCTCTGGGAAGAATCCACTTCCACATTTACTCAGGTTGTTGGCCAAATTCAGTTCCATGCACTCAGAGGACTGAGTTCTCTGTTCCTGGGCTCCTGGAGGCCTCTCTCCAGTCCTTGTATATCATGCCCCTACATTTGTGGCTCATGTTTCAGTCTCTCTGGCTTCCCCTTCTACTGCACCTTTCTCATGCAAGCTGAGGAAAGTTCTCTGTTTTTTGGGCTTCATGGACTTAGATTGGGTCTGCCTACAAAATCAGGCTAATCTCCCTGTTTAAAAGCCGATCACCTTAATCACATCCGCAAAGTCCTCTTTGCCATGAAACCTAACATACTCACAGGTCCCAGGGACGAGAGTGTGAACGTAGTTGGGAGAGCACCTGCCCCCAGTCCTCCCCTCCACCCTCACCTGCACATCCAGCTGGTTGCTACCTGAAGCTTTCTCCGAACAGTCACTTCCGTGCTGCCATTTCTTCTGTGATGTCTGCTGTCTGGGCTACTGCAGTAGACTCCTAACTAGCATCCCGTTCTTCCAGTCTCCCTCTTCCATCCCCCTTCCTCTGTTACCCACCTCTCTCAAACACAGCAGTGAACCTGTCGCTCTCATGCCTTGGTCCCTCACAGGAGGCCCACCGCCACCAGAATAAATCCCAATGCTGGCATGGCATTCTAGACCCAGCTGTGCCCCCTCCTGCCACGCTGCTTCTTGCTCTTGGTACGCCAGCCTGTTTTATTCCTGCACTTCGGCTTGCCCCTCAGTCCTCTGTGCTTGTGCATACGCTGTTCCCTTGGCCTGTAATGTCCTTTCTCCACGCTTATCTTCCTGGAACCTCCTCCTGCCACAAAGCCTTACCTTACAGTTACTAAATTATTCCCTCCGCCTCTCAATTGGAGTTGGTTGCTACGTCCTCTGTGCACCACCAGCACCTCGGTTTTATCGCCTTTACAGCACCCACCACAAGATACTACATTTACTAACATATGTGCCCATGTTAGCCCCCAAGAGACCAGAGGCTGAAAGCTCGGATGCCCACAGGAGCCAGACAGATCATGTGGACATGTAAAGCCACTTGGGTATAAGACAACAAGGACCAGTTGGGGACCGAGGAGAACTTGAGAGAACATTCCAAACTAACCACCACCACGCTTCTGAAAACCCCATGTAGACGAGGCCCAGGAACCCTACTCTGAGACGTAGGCCGTGCGGAGACTCTCACACATGCACACCAGACTGTGGAGAGCCGCCGAGGAGGGCGGAATGTGCCCCCAGGGTTGAATTGGGTTCCGCGGTCCAGGTGAGTAAACTATAAACATCACTGGACATGGATAAAACTCGCAGAATGCGGAACAAAGACAAGGCAGGCATAGCCCTGGCCAGGTGGCTCAGCCGGTTGGAGCAATGTCCCTGCACCAAAAGGTTGCTGGTTCCATTCCCCGTCAGAGCACGTGCCTAGGTCGCAAGTTCGGTCCACAGTCAGAACGCGCTGGAGGCAAGCAGTCGATGTTTGTCTCTCTCCCTTTCTCTCTCGCTCAAATCAATAAACACATGCTCAGGTGAGGATGAAGAAACAAAGGCAGGTGTAGAAAGATGACACACCATGATGCCGTTTGTACTGAGTCCACATCATACCAGCGATGCCTTGTTTGTTGTTTCCGGCTACACCGGGTGATAAAAGCTTCCAAACCTGGCTGAGAGCACTAACCCCTAACCCAGGATGGTGTGGTCAGTGGGATGTGAGAAGATGGAGACAGAGCACACTAGGGGTCTTCGTTGAATCTGGATGTGATTTATGCATTAATTAAGCTGGCTGGCAGCCACAGGGGTGTTTGTTCTTTTTTTTTTTTTGGTTGGCCTGAAATATCTTATAATTAAAAATAAAAATAAAAATAAAAAAAAGGCGGGCCTATTGTGGTCTAACTCATGTCTTACCTTTCTCACAGACCTGAACTAACACAGAGCCTGGCACATAAATGACAAGAAAAACACTACTCTTGTTTCCAAGTGGGATAATGGAAAGAAAGAGAGAGGTGGCCGTTTCCCCAGGTTCTGGCGGGTTTGTCGGTGTCGGGCTCAGGGTTGGAGAAGCGTAGGCCTCCCCCAGAACCGGCCGTCCCCGGGTTATGTGACCTCTGCAGAACGTGGCGTTCCAAGGCTGTTGGAACTGAACAGCCATTTGGGTCTCCGCTGTGGACGTCGGAAGGTATCAGAGGGGGTGTTGGTAGGGAGGGCCTCCAACAGTAACACAACTCCACGGCCTTAAAAGCACGCCCACTCCTCTTTCTCCATGGCCACCCCTCTCAGTAGGAAGCCACCCTCAGGCTCCCCCCAGACTCGGTCCAGACACAGCCAGGCTGACTCTCCTCTGGCTGACCAGCTCGTCACTTGTCACAGCCACAGCCTCTTCTCTTTCCCAGGCTCTCGGTCCCATCCCAGTGCATCTCCGACCTGTCTACACTCCCTTCAACTGGTCCCCTCACCCGTTACCCTTACAGGCACATCAAGACCTTGTTCACAATGCTCAGAGAGAATTCTTCTGGGTCTTGGGAGAGAGGCTGTGGGCATTCAAAAGACACTGCTTTCTTTCCTTTCACAGAGACAGATGGCCACTCTCACAGACCTGAACCAGCCACTCTCTGCTCCTCTTACATGCCCTGTTCGGGACTGGTAGGGTGGCCCCTCTCCCCATTGGCCTGGGGCTGGCCATCCCAGTTTTAATACTGAAAGTCCAGTAACCCTGGAAACCCCTCAGTTTCCAGTGACCCAGATGACAGGTCGCCCTACCTGTGCTTCCTCCAAACGAAGCCAGTTTGCATGTCATCTCAGGGACTTTCTTAAGGGACTTGGGGCCAGGCCGATGCAGCTCTCATCCCTCCTGCTAGGAATGAGCGCCAGCCTCTGAGCAGCCGGGAAGGCCCTGCCCACGCTGGCCCCCAACCCCTGGGGTTTTCTCTGGTGAGGGCCCAGGCTGGAGTCCTTCGCACCCCACCTTCTGCAACCCCGTGTGGCTCCGGCACTGCAGTCCACTTCTACTTTCATTTAACTCCACTCACCTTTGTTACCTGGACAATTGTATTTCAAAAGAGAAGTTCATCTCACTCCCACAAACGGAAAAAGAGCGCCATCTGCCATGCATAGGTGGTGGCTATTTAAATACACAACAAACTCAGAACCGTGTTCATATGCGCCATTTCAGTATTGCCGCCGATGATGCGCTCTAAGTCGGAAGGGCGTAGTAAGTGTCGGAAAGGTGTCAAACAGGGAGCGGCCCCCACCGAGACTTTCTCCTTCGTGAGATCAGGAAGAGGATAAGAAAAGGGAAAGGGGAATGCATCTCCATTAGGTTATGCCCAGCTATCTAAATGCCTCCTCTGTTCCAGCTCTATAGTCAAACTTGTTCTACCACGTGGGCCTCGTGTTTTAGGGCTAGGTCCCCCCTAATGACCTAGCAGTGGGCAGCAAACTGTCCACCATCTGATCACTCGGCGGTCTCAGCTGCTGGTCAGTGACCACGCCACCAGCCAGCTTCTACTGTGAACTTCCTGAGGGCTGAGCCTCGGGACAAAGCCTTTACATGTCGAGTTATTGAACCTTCCAGCATCGATAGCAACAATCCAGGTGTGAGCTTCGTGTTCAGCTCAGGAAACTGAAGCTCATGGATGTTACCTAGCTTGCCTCAGCTCACACGTTAAGGAGTCATGGAGCCTGGGCTCAAATTCACACCTGCTCATCTTGCGATCAGATTGCTGTGTCCCCAAGATGCAAGTGGAGACAGAGACTCTGCACAGGACCACATTGTCCTAAGAAGCACAGATGCTTGCAAACTGCATCCTCAGGTGGTAGACACTGGGTAATTTCTATTCCAGACCACCAAGGCCAGGGCTCGCCCATTTGACCTCAGCTCTGCATTGGAGGAAGAAAGAATTTTAAGTCAAGGGGTCCAAAGTGAAATACCTGCATGGCCAAGCAGGTAGTCAGTGACTCCAGCAAGGCAGGGACTGCTCTCTTGTCAGTTTGGATACTTTATTCTACAAGGAACAGGAACTCCCTGGCTCAGACTCGCTTACCCAGTAAGGGAATTTATTATGCGTTTATCCTGAAGTATAGAGGTAGGGTGGGTTGTTGGAGCAACTCCACCAGGCCACCAGAGATACAGGTTCCTTCCATCTCTCTTCTCTGCCATCACTGTGTTGGCTGCAACCAAGGCTGGTCCCAAAGTGGCTGCTGCAGTTCCAGACATCATATCCAAATTCATCTTGTCTCATTGGTTGGGATTGTATCATATGACCATTCTTTAGCCAATGACTGGTGGTTTCCCCTGAGCCAAGTCGCTGTGCTCAGGAGGGAAGAGGAAGAGCAATGGGAAGAATAGAACTTCCATGGCCAAGTAGAGGAAGCATGTACTATGACATCCAATTGAAACAGAGATGCTGGTGCTGTTATGCCCCTGAGGCAGTCATCACATTTCACAGCCCCCTTAGGTCCCTGCTGGGACTCATGGCTGAGTCTCACCAACGTGGGACATTTCCTAGATGATGCCGTTAAAAGCTTGTCTGTTTTATTCACAACTTCCTTCACCATCCTCCAGCTCGATGCCAAAAAAATTAAGTCAAAGAAGACGTCAGAACCCTAAAATGGAAGGCACCTGAGTTCCTAAATAATTCGAAGACAACCCTGCACCCTCCCCACACCACTTTCTTGGACGGTGACATGAGCAGGAAATAAAACTGTATTGCAGCAAAGCCATTGAAAGCTGGGGGCTGTTCATTACAGCAGCTGGCCTTCCCTGACAAGCATTCTGTCACCCACCATTCTGCTCCAACCAGATGTTGCCCTGTGGGAATGCAGGCCCAGCACTGCCAAATGGCTTGATCATCTGATTTTTTTTTTTTTAAGAGAAGCCAAAAATCTGGATTTTTTTTCAAAATGAGATTTTCTGATTTTAAAATGTTGGCAACCAAATCAAATTTATTGTTACAATTTTAAATGCTCTGCAGGTCAAAGATAACACATCTGTGGGTTCCAGTTGGCCTGTGGGCTGCCAGTTGCAGCCTCTGGTCAGAAAGTCCAAAGCCAACAGCACGTATTTTGAGTCGGTTTTGGTCTGAGAGGTGGTGCTAACTCCATAGTCATGTGGGGTCCAGAGAAAAGCTCTAAACTGTGCCCTGGCTGGTGTGGCTCAGTGGATTGAGTGCCAGCCTGCAAACCAGAAGGTCTCGGGTTCGATTCCCAGTCAGGGCACATGCCTGGGTTGCAGGCCAGGTCCCCAGTAGGGGGCGTGTGGGAGGCAACCACACATTGGTGTTTCTCTCCCTCTCTCTCTTTCCCTTACCCTCTAAAAATAAATAAATAAAATCTTTAAAAAAAAAAGTTCTAAACTGATAGACATGTGGATCAACCCTTGCATTCCCTCCTGGGCTGGACATGTGAAGCATTCTTGGTTTCTTGCCACCATTTGGTTGCCCTGCTAAAACTCCAAGAAGCCGGCTTGGCATTTCTAGGTGACCAGGTCCAGCTGGGCCAGGCTGGCCCACCCAGTCAGGCCCTGGTGGCACTTCTGCTTTGGGTCCACTGGACTGAGGGGCAAGCATGACCCTGATGCCAGGGACAAAAACCTCATCTTAAAGGAGGAAAGGGAGAACCCCTCTCCCTGGTAAATCTATTCAGCCCCATGGAATAGCTAATGACAACTGCTACAATTTGTTGAGCACATAATATGTGCCAGACCCGGACAAGCACTTCGTGTGAGCAATTTAACCCTTTGAACAGCCGCACTGTTGCCAGCAGGGAAGCTAGATTCAGGAGTGCTGAGGATCTGCCTCCAGAATGCAGGCTGGTTTCTGGCTTCTCTTTCAAGTGCAAACCTTTGCTTGACCAGCCTTTGGGTGCTGGTGAGACGGTCCCCTGGGCAGGTAAGGATCTTGTTCCCAGCCTACCAGGAACCACAGACCCCTCAGTCTTTTCACACGGCAGTTTGTCTTTCTGTCCACCTTGGGCCTGGAGTTCTCTGCCTCCTGGGGACCTCAGCATCCTCACAGATGGGATGGAGCTTGCCCCAGGTTTTTCATTTTATAAAGAAATGCAAGGCTGTGGGCCCGCAGGGACCTGCGCCCCCCCCCGTGGACTGATGAAAACCTGGGCAGGCCAGAAGCCCTGTCCACCCAACACTGCAGAGCCTGAGAGCTGGGGTCCCAGCAACTGTGGTTTCCCGGCACTGTCCTTGACCTCAATTTCTGTTGTCCCCTGCAGGGGGATAGGCAGCATTGGGGCAGGTAGGCAGGGCAAAATAAAAGGCCTTGGAGTTGCTCCCACCACTCAGCATCCTGTCAAGGGTCAGAGGCAAGGGTGTGGTGACCTCTGGTTTTCAGGGCACCTAACTTGTAAGGACCATTAGGCCTCAGTCCTCACGCTCAGAAAGATTTTTTTAGGCTCGATTCTTAATATTTTCTCCAGAAGAGATCACAGGGTGGTCACAACCTCCTTCTGATGGAGCTGGGACAGAAAGACAGCCCTCACGCCACCTCAGGTTTGTGTCCCGGGAACCCTGCTGGATGTTCCTGAGAATGAATTTTCTGTAAATCCTGCCATTGTTCCACGTCTAGCGTACCGACATTGCCATGACTGCCTGCAGTACTGTTTGTGTGGGTCTGTTTTTTAAGCACATACACTTGTTTGATACAAACTGTGAAAACTATGGTACAATAATTTTCACATGCCTGCTTTGGAAGTTTTTCATTTTGGACATTCTGGGAGTCTCAGGAGATGACAGTGACTGGGTGTTGGCACACTTGAGAGGCCTGCCTCTCTCTCTCTCTCTCTCTCTCTCTCTCTCTCTTTCTCTCTGTCTCTCGGCCTGGGAGCCAGGAGTCCAGGCCTTTCCCGGAGGCTGCTCCTTCCTGGTGTGTCCTCTCTGTGTTTCTGGCCTAGGTCTTGGCACCATCCTTGGGCCAGAAACCTGGGTGCGGGTGGGGCTCCTTCCTGGGAGAAGGCCAGGGCGGGCCTCTGGGGCTTCCGGCTGGAGAGCGGGTTGTTTTCCGGAGTCTGGCAGTGCTTCCGGTGCTTAACTGGATTTCAGGCCCGCCACTAGTTTGAGTCATGAGAAGCCGATCCAGACCGGGCAGGGGCAGGCCTCAGAGGGACCAGGGGGGGCATCTTGTGGGGGTTTTTAAAGTGGAAAATAAAGACAGAGCCCTGGCTGCCTTCAGTGGGGCCTTGCCCAGGGGCCCTGCTGGTCCCTCCAGATCCTTTTTCCTTCTGCACCCGGCCTGAACTGGGGTGATAAGGTGAGCTTCCAGAATCCTGTGGCTAGTGTACCGAAGTGTGTGGGGGTCAGCTCCTGAAGCCCCTGAGCCAGGGCTGCTGAGACAGGAGGAGGTATTTCAGCTGCCAGAGGGGCCTGGCTTCTGTACACGCTACACCTGCTATCTGGACCCCACTCCTCTTGCTGGCCCAGTTTTTTCCTCTTCCCAGTGTCAGCTCAGTGCTCCCCCCGCCCTCCTCCAGGTAGCAATACCGAGAACAACCAACCACTCCTTCAGAGGCCCTTCTTGGTCAAATGTTGTTAAAATTCTAAGAAAAAGTCAATTCTCAATTCTGAGCTACCTATGAATTTTGCAAACTGGTTTCCTTCCCCAAGAATGAGAAAAAAATAAAAGAAATCCAAAACATAATTCTGAAGCCACAGGAAGATGAGCATAAAGAGGAAAAAGAAGTGTAAGGACACTTCACAGACACCTCTTTAGGGGAAGGAACAGAACAGCACATCAACAATACCTCAGAGTGACCGTTGATGATGCGTGCCCACACTGCCTTCGGGTGCTGAGCGACGTCCTGCACTGGGGATGGGTGGTAGGGGCTGAAGTGCTCACTACTCAGAGTGACTTGGAAGTGTCAGTGCTTGTGTAAATGTCATGTAATTAACTTCCAGTGGAATATACATTAAGTACAAGTCTAAATATGCTCATGAGGCCAATTTTTTCCAGCATTTATCATTATTTTTTCACTTGTTAGGAAACGTTTGTTATGTACTTTTTGTGAATAGTGCTTGAAAAATTGCAACTTCTAAACACAGAATAAACACAAAGAAAAATATCTACTATAGGAGGAAATGAAAAAATTGCCGAATACCCCTACTCAAACTTTGTCTCATTTAATCCTCCTCAAAGTCCTATATAAGGCACGTCTTATGATTCCTACTTTACAGAAGGAAACTGAGGCCCAGAGAGGCTAAACAAGGCGCTAGGTCTCCCAGCTGCTGAGGCGTGGACCTGAGACAGCAGGGACAGTGCAGCCTTGATGGAGACAGCACTCAAGTGGAACTGGCACTGAGGGCCCAGGTGGGACAGCCCAGCCCAGCTTTGGTCTTGCATGCTGCCCCGAGCCAAGGCTGCCGGGCTGCAGACCACAAGGCAGCATGACAATTACCTGCTGACCTGTGACTCTCCCTGAAACCACGAATTCCTTGAGGCAGGGACCTCCAGCTCCAGCACGAGCTCTGCGCCCGGCACACGGAGGGCAAGCAGGTGTGTTACTTCAGGGAACAGCTATCTAAGCCTCTATCTTGTCGTCTGGACAATGGGGTGAGTTTGGGAAGATGATAGTACATACTCCATGTGCTTGGCACAAAGCAGATCCTCAGGAAAAAATGGGGACTGGTAATTATCAATGATCAGCCTTTTGCCTTAGAGGAATCTGACCTATTTCCCTGTTGCCACATTTCTCTTCCAAATTGCTATTAAAGAAACCATTCCCTAGGGGTCCTGCAGCTGGGAGGGAGCCCAGAGACCCCCACTGCAGCCATTCTCACCTCCCCTTGGGCACGGCCCTCCAGGCTTCCGGAATAAGGGATCAACAAGGGCGAAGAGACATGAGCAAGGTCAGTGGGTCAATGTTTTGTGTAGTGGATGCAAACCAGGACTACCCCTCCCCCACTCCATGGGGGGCTGGGTAGGAGTGCAACAGAAGCGGAAGGAGAGGTGGGGGCTGACTTGCCCACTCCTCCTGGCTGGGGGCCCTGGGACCCTCCTAATGCCACCAGGAGTGCCCACTGGGTTGGCGGATGTGTTTTGTGAGTGTGACATGCCTTGGCCAACAGAGGACAGCACATGCATTTTTTATGATCTTGGAAAGCTCAGTCCAGTCACGTTCACTTGAAAAGAGGCTGGGCGGTCAAGGGGGACAAGTCGTGTCTCAGTTATTTGAATCCTCTTTAGGCAAGAGGGGACACTTCTACCATGATCGGAGGGTCCCTGGGCAAGAGGAGCAGGTGGGGCAGACTTGGGGAGGTGGCTGAGTGTGGGGGAGGGTCGCTTATTGTTGGAACCTCAAGTACTTTATGGTGAACCTTTAAGTAGCTTAGGGGGGGAGGGGGCTGGTGACAGCGCCAGAGGCCAGATCTTTGCCACGTGAAGAAGGCAACCTCATGCCACCCGCAATTTCCCAAGTATCTCCCAGAGTCTGGGGCCGTGAAAGCGGCAATAAAACGACATTAAAATGGGGAAGGGGTAGTACAACTTTATCTTTTGGCCTGAAGGTGGGTTGGTATTTGGGGGCATTCCTGGGAACAGAGGATGTCCGTCCGGTCTCAAACCTGAAGTCTCCAGGGGACTCTGGTCTTCCCAAAGGAGACCGGGGGCTACCGAGGGGTGAGCAGCCCGCGTGGGGGACTGTCTGGGCGCTGCTCAACTTCTACTGCTTGCTCATGGGAGTAGGGTAGTGTTGAAAATTGGAGGAAGAGCTAAAAGCGCCTGCTGGCACTGTCACTGGTGTTCCCAAAAGGGGGGGGGCAACTCTGGGGGCGGGTCTGAATCTTAAGTAGATGTGTCCCCACTCGGGCACCCCGCACCCCCAGCCGAGGGACGCCTGGAGCGCCTTCGGAGGAATCCTGCCCACCCCCGGGATGGAGGCCCCGCCTAGGCTCCCTCCTCCCGCTTCCTCTCGGCCAAGGGGGTATTGGAAGTGGGGAATGTCCCCACTTCCTCATGCTCCCCCCCCCCAGTCTGGAGAACCCCAGTCTCTGCCCCCACAGGTCGAGGCTGACGTCGCCGCCGCATTTCTAGGAATGCCCCTAGCCACTGACTATATTTGGCGAGGGTTTCTAGAAAGGCACCCCCGGCCCCAGCCATAGCCCCCACCCCAGGCCAGCAGGCGCGCTCGCTCGGCTCCAGGCTCTTGCCCTCGCTCCAGGACCGGCCGGGGAGGAGCCGCCTGATCCACCACCACTGCCTCCCCAGTACGGCCAACCCGGGGCTGGCCCAGCCCCCGCCCCGGGCCGGCCATAGGGCGTGGGGGGAGCGGGGGAGGGGGGCCGGGCCGGGAGGGGGGGACGGGGGCGCGGCTTTGTGGCGGCAGCGGACCAGAGACCTGGTGCAGCCCCGTCGTGGGCTCCAAGCTCTCTGCAGAAAGGGATTTTCTAGGCCCCCCCCTCCCCGTCCCCCATCACTTGGATCTGGTCAGGGGAGGGGTGGGATTTTTTTCTGGAAGTCTGTCCCCCCCTCACCCCACCCCACAGAGAAGGATTTGAGCCTGGGCTTCAATCAAGGCGGAGGCTGCAGGGCCCACGGGGCACCCCCCACCCCTACACACGCCTCCCCAGAGCCCTGGAAGGCGCAGCCCCGGGGGCTGCCCCCCGGAGGAGGCAGCGGCGGTGAGTCTCCCCTTTTTCCTTCATGGTACCCCTCCCCCGGGCTAGAGCAGGGGCCGCGGCAGGTGGGTGCCCAGGCCCCCGGGGCTGAGAGAGGTGCCGGGCGGCTGCCTGGGGGTGGGTGGGAACGGGAGCGGGGAGGTGGCGGCCAGCGCAGCGCGTGGCTCTCTCGGGACCGTGTTAGGCGCTTGTCTGGGCTGCGATCCGCCGCAGCCACCGCCCGAAGCCGTGGGGTGGACTGCCCCCAGCCCCCTCCCTGGCTCCCGAGAGGGGCGTGTTAGGCCAGGAGGTGGGATGGGGGCGAGGCAGCCCCCTACCTCCCTGATGCTCGGGCTGGGCAGTTTGAAAGGCAGCCACCCCACCCCCACCCCCACCCTGGAAAGCCCGTTCGGGAAACTGACTCGCTGCGTGACCCCGATATCAATGCTGTGCGGAGAGCAGGCCGCCGGCTTGCGGGTCCGCGCCCTGGGCGCCCGCCACTCCACGTGCACTCGGGCGCGGCAGCGCGGACAGGGGCCAGCGCCACCCTCCTGGGGACATCCAGAAGAGCCGGGGAGGATAGTCCCCAGAGAGTTACCACCTCCCCAAAGTAAAGTTGGCTGCCCCTTCCTCCGTCCCTCCCTTCCTCCTAGGAGCAGGCGGCCATAGCGAGTTGGCCTTTGCTTTTGCTGGACAGGAGTTGAAAAAAGAAAGAGAAAAAATACTAGGTTCCGGGGTACGGATCAGGGTGTCAGGGCCGGAGACCAACCAAGTTGCTCTGGCAAAAGTTAGGGGGGAAAAAACCAAAAGGCATTTTGATTTGGAGGTGAGAGGAGCAGCGTTTCTGGTTTCGCCTGCTTCCAATCCCCTCCCGAGGAGCATTGGAATGTGCCGCTCAGATCCTCTGAGGACACATCCATATTTATAATTTATTTTTAGGAGAAGTTGTGGAAAAGGGAGGGGGTTTAAGGTGTATGTACGGGGGTGGCCTTTCAGAACCCAGAAGCTAATTGAGCTATTAAGAGAGAAATAATAATTTCCCCCAATCTGGGCAAGCAGCAAATTTGACTTTAATGAGGGACCATTAAGGGCACAAATAACTACACTCTAGCTGGATGGGGGTGAGGGGGGGAGTGTACCAGACACCACTGGCGATCTTTTTGCGCGTTGCTAAGGGACATTTTGGGTGCCCCGCACCTTACTCCGGAAAATTGAAGGCCCAACTGTGGGTCTGGAGGCAAGAGAGGGAAAATATCTCCCCATGGGATGGGCCGATAATGCCCTCTTCCTACCAGGACCCCAGCTTTTCCGTGAGATGAACTGCCGTGCCTGCCGGAAAATCCTGTAATGATTCCTTCAGTGATCCAGGATTCTCCAAAATCCTGCCTCCAACACAGCCTGCCCCAGTGCTGTGAGCCGGGAAGGGGTCACTTCTCCAGACAGGAGAGGGTGAAGGCTGTGGTCCCAGAATCGGGGTTTTGAGGGCGAGATGAGTTTATGTTTTATCCAACTGGCCCACAAAGTCCCGCTTTTGGGGTCATTCTCAACAGCGAGGGATTCAGGTCCCAGCAGCCCCTGGAGAGTGAGGGAGAGAGCTGATACCCCCAGGCTGCGCTTCCAAAAGTCAGAGGAAAGGGGGTGGGGGAGGTTTACTACTTTTGGTAAAAATGAAAGGCTGTTTTGGGGGATGTTCTTATATGTGTGTAGGTGTGTGTTTCCTCAGTTTGTTGAACCTGTAGTGTTTTCAAGGGCCTCTTGGCTTGGAAGGCCAAAAAGACAGATGAGAAGGCAGAGGTACAATTTCTTTTGCCCAGTGATTTGATGAGATGTTTTCGTGAACAGGATTTGAAGGAGATGAGCAGTCCATTGGTGGCGTCAGAGCGTTTGACACCCCCAAAATCAAACACAGCTGAAATTGTGAATCATAATTATATTAGATTGCCTTTAGATTTGTCAGGGGAGCAATGCTCTCTGCTTGTTTCCACGTGGAATCACGTTAGTTTGTATTTCTTTGCTCCCTCCCTCTAAGTCATTTTATAAGAAACTCTGCATAACCTGGTCACAGGGAAGTTTCTAAGGCAAGGGTGGTGTGGGACAAACGCCTCTCCTGGAACATCAACCTTATTAAGTTGTATTAATTTACACACACACACACACACACACCTCTGCCCTTCATTTGTAACCCACGGACATCCATGTACCTTGAGTTCATTTGCAAACCTGGATTTTAATCAGGTGTTCACAACAGGGAATAGAAAAGTAAGCTGTACCTGAAAAGTTTTTGAACACAACAGGGCTTAGGAGACAGGGCACATGGGCACAGAGAAGACAGCTGCACTCCCCGGGCCTAAGCAAGAGCAGCGCTTTACTTCCAGAGTTCTTGCTCTTTGTTATGGGACACGATGAAACAGCACAATTTTCAGGAGCTCACAATCCCAGCGAGGCTGGGCCATGGGAAGTTGTCACGTAAATAATTGTGTCTGTGCTTTGCTGAATCGGTACCGCCATCGCACCAGCTAGCCGCCTGTCACATCCTATTTGCTCTGCTAAGTAAGGATATCTCACCAAATTAGCCTTTAATGATACTTCCACAAATACAGCGTTTTCTGTGAATTACCCAGGTTGGAACACCGACTGTTGGGCCAAGATCCTGAGCTGTATCCGAGGCGATGAAGCCGTGTGTTGAAATTACCGAATTGTTAAGCGTGGAAAATCAGGCAGGATTTAGTGCTAAATGTGAATGCAAAGCATTTGCTCAGCTCGGTCACTGCTGAAATTCAGCCTCCTGAAACCGGGCATGTAATTATGAATACCCTCAGCAAACTTTCTCCCCTCCGAGCCTGGAAACAGGCAAAGCAGTATGATGAAGAGATTATAAATCAGTACTTTGCAAGTGAGAAGCTGTCATTAATTCGGCAAAGAATCACAGCTTCTTTTCATATTCTTACCACCATCCCCTCCCCCACCCAATAAGAAAAAAATAACGTGGTTACACACTGATTTACCTTTTGCCTTTTTGCCTTTTTTTTCTCCTCTGTGTAAAATTTCATTAAGCAGTCGCTATCCCCCCACCACCACCCAAAAGAAGTGTGGATTTAGAAGAAAAAAAAATAGTAACTCTGAATTGCGTTCTTAGCAATACGCTAGCCTTAGCGAATCTCATGGGGGAAAAAAAAGGTTTCAATAGAAAAGAATACGGTATAGCCGAGGGGTAAAATTTTTAGAGGTGCTGCTGCAGCGAAACTAATACTTCCTTAAAAAATAAAACATGCATGTGTGACTCAAACCAAGGAAAGTTGGAAAAGCCCCCACGAGGGAACACTCCCTCTATGCCTTGTTTCCCAGGCCCCCTCCCACCCTGTATTAAGAACAGAAAGAAGATTCTTGCCAGATAATAAGCTTACAACTTCCTAATAGGTTGGCCTCTTTGAATTGGGGTCCCAGAGTAAATTCAGCCATTTCAGACGTAGAAATCAGTCTGAGAGCGTAGTTAAGGCCAACTGCCGTATTTACAATCACTTGCCAGAAAACAAAGGCACGTGCCAACAAAAGAAAACGTTGCTGATGAGTTATTGAAGCTGGAAATGTCTTTCTTGCCCAGCATCCCAAAGTCAGGAAAATGCAAAGTCCTGTTTGCTTCTTATTTTTGGAATGAGGCGAAAATGAACCCTGAATAAAGACACCTACTCCGACCTGATATAAACAACCACAGACTTCTCAGGCCCAGTAGCCACGCAGGCTTTTCAGGCCACAGGATGGGTGTTGAAGGGAGTTTGGAGGGAGTGGAATTGGGGGTCCCACGGCCCCACCGTCTCCCCGAGCCCCCCAGCCCTCCTCATGGTCTCTTTTCAGAGCAGCCGGTCATCAGACACTGCTTTCTCAGTGTCCTCAGTTGTGGGGGCATGAGCAAATATTTACAAAGCCTAAAAGTTTCTGATTTTACATCATCTTCCCTATATAAAACATTCGAGTTCAAAGAACCACAGAGTCAAATTGTTTCTCGGTGTCCTTGAATGGCCGCACCAGGAGACGAAAGGGAGATACACCTAGAAAACAAAAACTCACGTTGATGTCAGCAGAAAGCCATCTAAACAATGCGTTGGGAAGACAGGGCAGATTCAGCCTTGCCTGAGGATTTGCCCCCGGCAGGGGACGGAGTGAGTGGCTGGGTGCCTTGGGCCTTCAGTTAGCTGTGCAGCCTGGTGAGAAAGTTTCCTCTGAGGTGGGCCGAAAGGTAGGCTGTCTTGTGAGGATCATGGGGTAGATCAGTGCCCGGGCCTGTTGGCAACTCTGCCCAAGACGGCCTGGACAGCTGCCAGCGCAGGCCTGAACGTGGCCCTAGAGCCACTCGGAGCCCAAACAACCCCCAGACAGGTGCCAGGGGTCTCTCCTCCTGGGACCCAGCCCGCAGCATTTCTTGGCCAAAACCGAGGTGTTTGATTCCCCGGTGCAGCCTCCTCTGAGACTGCAGGGTTTGCTATCCAGTTACCACGTGGGCCGGGGTGAGGGCAGAACCCACTGTGCTACATAAGCAGTCTCCCAAGTGCGTGAAGGGAAACAGGAGGTGATCCTTCAGGCTCTGAGCAAATCTGTCTATGCCAGAGCGGCCTCAAGTCTGGAAGGGTCAGGAGCAGAGCTGTACTTTTGCAACCCACACTGAGGCTCTCTGCTCTCCAGCAACAGGACTCCCCAGGAATCCTTCCATTTGGGTGGGCCAAGGGGGTGAGGCATAGGAGCAGCAACAAAGCAGGCACACAGCTAAGCTACCTGCAAGCTGCCTGTGCATATATTTGCTCCTGTCTTCTCCAGCCAGCGGGCCACCCATGCACCGGGGAGTTGAGCCTTCTTAATCTTTCAGGAAAACCCGTCTAAGAGGGCAATGTTGAAGCCTTGAAGTGGGAAGAAGGTTCTGAGGGACCATCAGTGGGCCAGTGGGCAGATGAAGGGACTTCCAACTGAGCCCCCCAGGGAGTATGCAAAGAGAGGGAGGAAGGGGAAGGAGGTGGGAGAGAGAGAAAACCTGGATGAACATTCTGGGGGAAAATGCAGGAAAGAAGCCTGCTCTGCCTTGGCACCAGAATGAACCCACTTGGGGACATTGCACCCAGTCCTGACTCAGCCATTCCCATGAGACTCCCATTTGGCCCCAGTAACTGGACACCAGGCCACCAATAGGCTTTGTGGGTCCCTGATTGTATCTTAGAACGGTATTAAAAGATCCAGAGTGGGCATTCTCAGGCCATGCCATATTTAGCCTTAGGTTCACCCAAAGAATATTTTAGGTGCTGCTTGAAAGAACAGATCTGGTTGCCGGCTGTCACATGGCAAGTGTAGAATCGCTCCCTTGCAGGCCTGGCCCAGACGGCCGGGTGCTCGCTGGCATCTGTGCCGGAGTCCCCGCCAAAGCTCCAGCGCCACGCGACAGGTGCCAAGGAGCCAGCGAGCACCCAAGGAGTTGGTTCTGTGTTGAGAAGGCTTTTCGCCCCGTTTTCATTCTCTTGGTGATAAGGACGCCTCCATTCACAGAACTCACAGAGGTTGTTTTCAGCCCCTCTCTTCGATGGCCCAGTGTGATATGGCAGCTTGTGAGTGAGCAGCCTCCTGGCCTCCTCCGGTGTCAGTGACTGTTGGAGGGGTTAACCCTTTCACAGCCTGGGGTGCTGACAGGCACAGCGGCCATGCCTGGAGAGACCTCAGAGGCCACATGCCCCATGGGATCCCCTGCTCTGAACTCCTTAACCCACAGGTGTTAGTGGTGGGACCGGAGAGATGGCACATGGCCCTTAGCAGTGAATTTCACCTTTTTGCCCTATCAGCGATAACCCTAGTAGTCTCCTATCCTAGCTCCTAACCCCTAATCCAAGGCTGCATCCTTGTGTTGGTTGGACAGCCGTGGAAACAGTTGCTTGCTTTCCAGATATTTTCATCTGGGTTTCCCAGGTGGTTAACTTTCCCACATTCCAGAGGAGGAGGTGCAGATGGAATCACGGTTCTCTTAGATCTTTAGTGAGAGTTTGGAATAACCACTTGGGGTCTCGGGGCCTATCACAGGCTCCAGCAAGTGCCCTGGCCTTAGGGAATGCTCCCTGTAACCTGCTCTGGGGTTCCAGATCCTGGTTTCCTTGGCGCAGAGGAAGCCCATCGATACTGAAGCCACTGTGTGGAGACGCATTTAGCCAAATATCAGGCAGTCATTATCAGTCTTTGGGAGCCTGGGTGGAGCCACCTTACATCACGAAATCCTTGGCTTGTTGAAAGTTTGCTCTAACTTTGTACATTTTTCCTTTTTAGTTTTGACTCTTGGTACTCAGAGAGCCACCACTTCCTGCCCAGCTGGTTTATTACCGCAGGGAAAATGAGGGACTTTTGGGGGCAGATGTGTTTCCATTCCACTATCATAATGCCCCTAAAAATCCTTATTACTCTTGCAGTATTCCTCGGGGGCCCTGGACTGGCCCCGCAGGGCTGGGAAGATGGCAGGTCTGAGTTCCTCCAGCAATTAAGGATGAGAGGAAGGTGTGCCCCCCACACCCAATGCTCCCTTCTAGTCCCTGACAGGTATCCCCTCACAGCGCTCAGAACTGGTTACCAGCACGAAAAAGAAAAAGATGCCCTTCACAGACACGAGTGGCTAAGCATGCTTTCTGCCGTGGCAAGGGGCAGGATGTTGGAGATCAGCTCTGGGAGACAGGGCTGCTGTGGCTGCTTTCAGCATCTGCAATGGGGGGTCCTGGGGAGGGGGTGGGGGGGAAGTGGGAAAGAAACAAGTGCTACCTGTTTGACAAGTTGAACTTCACACTCAGCCTGGTCCCTTCCAGCAAGGCCTCTGGGATCCTCACCTTGGCAGGGGCCTCTGGACAGTCCTGGATTGCTCACCAGCAACCAGGTCTTTCCCAGTCTCTGCCTTGGTTTCCCTATCTGCCAAGGCAGGGGCAACACCCCATGCTCTGGCCTCAAAGGGTTCTTGGTTGTTCCCAATGTTATGAGTTCAAGTGATGTACCAGCTCCAAAGATGCTTTGAAAATGGAGCAGTTACATCGATCTGGAAGGTATTAGTGCTGATATTTATTTATGAATATCTAACATGCCAAGACAACTCAGACAGAAGGAGAGACTGCAGCTCCACAGTAAGCTCTGGTCTCTGTAGTCAGCCACCTTGAGCTATGTGATTCTCTATGTCACCCCAGGCAAGTGACGTGGCCTCTCTGGGCCTCCGTTTCCTTGTACGTGAAACCCTCGTTCAGAAATAGAGTTTTCCCAAGTTTTACGCGCCCACGCATCTACCCGGTGATTTTAAGTGGTACCTTACTAAATTATTCTTTAGGTATTTCTTTGCACAGCTAATTTCCATTCATGGCAAGCAATTGGTTTTCAATTTTGGGTAAAGGTAGAAACCCCCTCACTTCTTTACACCAATTTATATAAGTAAAAAAGTTTGAGCTGCTTGAAAGAAAAATTCTAAACAAAGAGTGCAGGCGGTTTGAGAAGGAGCAGAAATCACGAGGGCAGTGTGTAAAGTTTCCTGGGTCCACTTCAGAGTTCTTGTTTGTTGTAGGGACTTTCAAGGTGACCCCATGTAGTTGGGGTGGGGAGCGGTGGGACAGAGGGGTAGGTTGTCTGTTCAAATCTGTGGAGTGCTCCACCCGGGACACCCTGGGAGTCACATGTCTTCCCTCAATGGGGAGGGCCACCCCTTCCCTGCTCATTAACACCAATGAGAGCCCTCAGACCTGCACACTGACACCCACCCATAGCTCTTATTTGTCTCTCATTTCAGCACCGCAATGCCCCAGCACCCTCCTTCCCTGCCAGGGCACTTCTCTGGGCCTCAGTTTTCTCAGGAAATGGGGACAATAATAAACCCTCTGTCTCAGAGCAGGGGCTTGATCAGGCAGTTCTGATGGTTCATAGACAGAGCCCCAGCGGCCCTGGGATGGGCGGGGGGCACAGCAGGGCACTGGGCCTGCGGGGGCACCCCTCAAACAGGCCACCCTGTACCTGGCCAGGGTACCCGCTCCCCACCCACCCCCTGGGAGTGTGGCTTCAAGGGGAAACAGCAACACCAAGAGCTGGGTACCCCTGGGCAGGGGCAGACTTCACTTTCACTTTCTACTGTGTCATGGGGTGGGGGTGGCACCGGGGCCCAGCTGGGGCTGGCACCTAGAAGGCCAGCAGACAGCTGCCAGAGCACAACCACATCCACCCCTGCCCCGCAGCCTGCCAGAATGGGGGGCTGGGCCCTTGGGCTACCCCTGAGATGCCTCTGCCTTACAAAGTAAGGAGAACCTCAAGTGAGAAAAGCCAAGAGAGGAGGTGCGATGGTTTCTGTTGATGCTGGATGAGGGTGCTCTGACCAGACACCTGCTTCCTGTCTCCTTTCAGTGGGCACATGTCCGTTGAGGACTTACTGTGTGCTAAGCACTGTGACAGGTGCCGAAGGTACAACAGGGAGCAAGACAGCCCCTGCCCTCATGGGGCTCCCAGTTGAGTCGGGGGAGACAGATAAAAGAGTAAGCAAAGAAAAAAGAACCCTGTGATATGGGGAAATTTCCACACTGTACGCTTGGCGTTAGCATCTCAGGGAAGGGGCGTGCATACATGCCTGTGTATGCACCTGTGCGTGTCAGTAACGTGTCAACCTCTGGCACACGCAGCTAGATGAAGGACAGACCTGGAGGCCAGATGTCCCCTGTGTGAATCTAGATCCTTCCACTAGCTGGTGTGTGACCTCAGGCAAGTTCCCACTCAGTTTCCCTGTCTAGGTGCTAGAATAAAAGTATCTACGTGACAGGGCCACGGTGAGGATGGAATAAGCGAACGTCCCTACAGAACAGAGGGCAGCGCCTGGCATCAACCATGTGCTATGAGCGTCTCAGCTCTGACCTAACAATAGTAAGTGCACACTATTCTCACAGGAGGCAATGCAGCAGCCACAGCAGGCTGAGAACACCGGGAAGATTGGCCAGCCCATCCTCCCTGCTCAGCACTTTACCTGCCTCACTTACTAGCCACAACCAACCCTCAGCTGGGCCTTAACACCCGTTCAGCTGAGGAACCGAGGCTCGGGCGGGGGAAGAAATGTGCCCAGTGGTTCCCAGCAGGAAAGGCGTTTGACCCCAGGTACAGGACCACCTCCATGATTGTGGGGGCCTTGCACTTGCTTTAATGCTCTGCTGTTGTCATCTTGAAATGCTCAGTGATTGTGGAACCAGGAGCCCTGGGTTTTCATTTTGTAAATTATGGAGCCGGTCTTGCCCAGATCTTATTCCAAATCTGCCATTCTTAACTCCACTGTCCACATATCACACAGCTGGGTCCAGAGTCGTTTTCCAGGTAAGTCATCAGCACAGTGTTAGTGTGGGGCTGAAATTCTGGGGAGAAAATGAGGGTTTCTTACAGGGCACCATTGTCCAAGTACATATTTGTTTGTCCATTGCCCCTGGGAGAAAGCAGGCAGGGCAGTTGCCAAGGCCAAGGGCCACGACTCATTCACTGCCGAGTCCGCAGGACCTAGCATGTGCCAGCTGCTCCGTTAGTGGTTATGATGCAGTCAGTGAATGGGAGACTGCTGTATCCCCAGAACCAAACCTACTGAAGTGGCCCCTTCCAGGAAAGCAGGCTGTCAGTGGTGCAGGGTCAGCCCCAGCCACCTGAGCAGGCTTCTGGACAGCCCCTGAAGGGTGTGGAGACACAGGTCTCTTTCCCCTCCTTGTCCCAAAACTGTTCGCCAAAACCCTGTAGCAGACTACTATTTAACAAGTGCTTGTGGGGAGCTCAGAGACAACATGAGTATTTAAAGGCATGTGGGCCTGGATTCCTGACTGCCTGTTGTGGGGGAAAACGCAGCATTCAGCTGAAAGAATACTCAGATTTTAGTTCTGGGCAAATTCAAGTCCCAGCCAGAGGTCAGGGAGCACAGTTTCCCGAACTGATATATGAAAGAGTTTGGATTTTTGAATTAAATATCCTTTTTCCTCTGAAATTGGAGTTTTCTACACTCTCAAAGCTCCAAAATTTAAATATGACTAAGAAGCAAAGAATCATCTCAAAAGTCTTTAAGAGGTTTATAATAATAGTAAACATTTAGATGTTGTTGCCAACTACTTGCACAGCATTACCTCCACTGCTTCAGATAACCCTGTGAGGTAGGAGTTACTGTCCTCATTTTCCAAGTAACATTATAGTCACCAACATATATTGAGTACCAGGTACTTTATTTTACTTTTTAAAGATTTTTTTCATTTATTTTTAGAGAGAGGGGAAAGGAGGGAGAAAAAGAGGGAGAGAAACATCAACGTGTGAGAGATACATCAGTCGGTTGCCTCTCACATGCCCCCAAGCCAGGGACCCGGCCCGCAGCCCAGGCATGTGCCCTGACTGGGTATTCGAACTGGCGACCCTTCGGTTTGCAGGCTGGCTCTCAATCCACTGAGCCACACCAGCCAGGGCTTATTTTTTAAAATCCTCACCTGAGGATTGATTTTAGAGAGAAGAAGGGGGAGAAAGAGAAAGAGAGAAAGAAACATTGATGTCAGAGAGAAACATCAGTTGGTTGCCTTCTGCACATACCTTGAGGAGGGATCGAACCTGCAACCTAGGTATGCACCCTGGCCGGAGATCGAACTAGCAACCTTTCTGGTATATGAGATGGTACTCCAGCCAACTGAACCACCCAGCCAGGGCCCAGGCACTTTACACTATGAAGTCATTTTAGTTGCACAAGCAACATATAAGGGAGGCACAGTTATTATCCCTGACTTACTGCTAAGGAAACATGCTTAGAGAGAGGAACTGATTTGTCCAAGGTCACACCTCCAGCGTGTGATGAGCTGGGCTTCAAGCCCAGATCTCCCATCCCAGGTGGCAGCAACTAAATATTGTAGGCATTGCAGGTCATATGGTCTTTGTCACAGCTATTCCATTCTGCCATTGTAATAAGAAACCAGCCAGGAATAAACATATAAACGGACAGATATGTCTGTGTGCTCCAATAAAACTTTGTTTAGAAAAACCGGAAGTGGCCTGAAGTTGGCCCACAAGCTATAGTTTGCCCACCTCTGTTCCAAATCCCAAACCTGCCCTTCACTTAGGAAGAACTTGGCCCTGGCAACGTTCTTGGCCACCTTTTGTCCCCACCTGTAAGGTGACTAAGAGTTATTGATGCTTTCAGAACCAAAACCACTGTTCTGGAGAGGCTGAGTAGTCCTTTCTTTCCATGAAGGAATGATTAAGCTCTTATATTTTACAACTGTTAGGACCAGCTAGTGACAGCCCTAATGGAACACCATGGGGATTTTTAAATTGTAATTTTAAAAGCTGTCAATTGAGCAACTTTTAAAGTAGAAAGTCTGGTAGTTTAGGAAAATACCTCAGTGGGGTACTTTGGCTGTGGAAAGATTGTGTCTTCAGAAAATGAAAAGTATCTTAGGCACGGAAAAGGTAACTGAGTGGGGATGGTGGTTGTGCGCATGGGGAGAGGGTGGAGCAGAGAGATGGCGGATTTCCCCGCTGGGCAGGAGGCTGGAGCTTCGGGATTCCCATCAGGAGGGCGGGGGGGGGGGGGGGGTGCATGATTTTTGAAACTGGTTTTATTGAGATAGCGTTCACTTATCATACATGTCACCCATTTAAAATATGTGATCCAGTGGCCTTGAGTATATTGAGACTTAGGCAGCTACTCTGACAGTCAATTTTAGAACATTTTTATCACCTCAAAAAGAAACTCCCTCCCCTGTGGCCTTGCCCTCACCCCTGACCCTCCAACACCCCCTCTTCCCAGCCCTAAGCAAGCAATAATCTACTTCCTGTCTCTGCGGATTTGTCTGTTCTGGACATTCTGTAAAAATGGAATCATAGAGTATGTGATCCTTTTGTGACTGGCTTCCTTCACTTTGCATTGTGCTCTCAAGGTTCATCCATGCTGTAGGACATCTCAGAACTTTATTCCTTTTAATGGCCGAACAACACCCACGTTTTTATTTATCCATTGGTCAGATGGTAGACACCTGGGCTGTTTACACTTTTTGGCTTCTATGAGCAGTGCAGCTCTGAACGCTCATGTGTAAGTTTTTGTGCGGATGTGTGCTTTCATTTCTCTCGGGTCCACACCTAGGACTGCGATTGCTGGGTCATACGGTAACTCCATGTCCAACTTTCTGAGGAACTACCAGAGGCACGTCTGAGGTCGCCTTTTCCATTTTTGCATTCTGGAAATTTCCTACCACTGGAAGCAGAGGAAACACTGTAACCATCACCCTGTCCTCGTCAACCAGGTTCAGCGATCATCAGCCTTTTGTCAGGGTTGATTCTTCAGCCTTCCCTCCTCCACTTTGTCTCCCACGAAGTCGTGGGAAACCAGTTTGATCGCCTCACTTGGATGAGAGGTTAACATTTTCTTTTGCCCCGGACCTTCAGTTCACGCCTCCTACACCCTTAAACTCATGTGGGTGGCACTTGGGGAGAATGGAGGGATTGGGGCCGAATCTAGAGTGCGCAAGTGTGGGGTGGAACAGGAATAGTTCCTGAGTGAAGAAAGACTAGCTACATAATTTGCAAGATGAAAGTGTGGAGCCCTTTATTCAAAAATTATTAATAAGTTTAAGATGATAACAGCAGAGCTTGAAAGCAAATGTCAGCCCTGGGTCACGTGCCCAGGAGCCAGCAAAAGGCTGCCCCAGCAGAACCGATTCATTGGACACAGGAATTTAGAGCCTTTGGTGCCTAGGAGAGACACAGGCATCCCTTACCCGCAATCCCTGGAAAGGTTCCGAGGACAGTTGGGTCTCCCATGGCATGTGGGACTGGGTTCAACCCCACTGCATTTGAAACTCCAAAAATAAGATGACCCCAGCTGACATGCCGGCTATAAGTCCTTTTAAAAAATAGCCATTTGTCCTAAGCCTTCTTCCCTAAGAGCCTACAGTTGTTTGACTTGGCCGCGCCATCCTCCCCTGGACTCTGAGTGGACTTTGATATCACAGCAGAAGACAGAACAGTCCTCAGAACAGAGGCCCGCCGGTTAGCAAACAAGCAGAGCAGCGGGAGGACCAGAAATGCCCATTGGAGGCAGGTGGCCGTGGCAGACACTGGCGACCAGGCATGGCACCCGATCCTTCCCGGCTCAGACAGAGGTCCATTATCTTTCTCAAAGAGTAGCCTCCACCAACCAATTGAACCTTATTTCCTGCACTTACCTAGACGCTCAACCCAAGAATTCACCCAGAGATTCAGAGCCCTCAGTGTGTGTCAGGATGGCACCCACGGAAGCACTTACACTAACAACCTTGTCATGAAGGGGTACACAGCACGACTGGGAAGAGGGCGGAGAAGGACTCAGGAGGAGAGAACAGACAAGGGTGTTACAGCTCCTCCTGTTCTCTGTGGGATGTTCAATGAATGAGCGAATGTTCACTCATTCATCCAATTATTTAGAGTACCTACTCTGCTTAACCGGCTGTGCACTGGGCTTGAGCAATATGGTAACCCAACAAGACAGTTCCTCCCCATAGAGGCAGGAGAGGCGATCATAAACCAAAAATGAACAAAACACTTTAAATGTGATCAAAGTATTGTAATAACAATTACAAAAACTACACCAATATGGTCTAAGGGAATTTGGGCAGCTTTGGGGTTTATAGACAGCCAGAGTGAATCTCAAAGCAAAGCCCAGCCCAGCAGAGTGAACGTAGGAGCAGCACCCGCAGGAGAAGGCTGCAGAGGTAGGTGGCCCTGTCTTTGTTTTTGGTTTTTTCCCCGCCGGCACTTTCTTGCCCACTTCGCGTAACAGACGGGACCTGCGCTGGGGATGTGGCTGAAGCCTGCCGCTCCCGACACCCGTCCTTCAGCTGCAGTAATTGGTCCAGGTGTGGACACATGACCAAACACCACCACCAATCACGGCAACCTACCTCTTAGCCTGGCCACAGCGATTGGCCCGGGTGTGGTCAGGTGACCCAAGCAGGGCCAATTCAGGACTGTCCTAACTGGAGGTTGTGGGGAGGTTGCTTTTCCACCGTCTCCAGTGTGCCAAGGCCCATAAGCGACGAGAAGGAGCAATGAGAGGTGGAGTGGAGGCAGGGGCGTAGGAGGGAGACTGGTGCTGCGTGCTGACCCCCGTGCCTCCCAGTCCTGGCGTCCAGGAGTGGCTCTGCCTCTCCCTTTCTTCATCATAACTACCTGAGTGAAGAAATCCCGCATTTCACCCCAGTAAGATCAACTCTGGTTTCTGTGTGGCCAAAAATATCCCAGTTGCAGGCTTGGGGACTGTTTCCCTCTTCGTGGACTGGGTGAAACTAAAAGGGGTAGGCTGTCCTCAGAACTCATTCTCCCCTAGGGGGTGCTTGCTGGACCGGAGAATAAGAGAACCCCCAGACGCATCTCCATGTGCCCCTCCGAATCAGGGCTAACCACCCCCACCCTATTCCTGCTTGCCTGCATCTCAACTTCACCCCAGCACCCACCCTGTTCTGCTCCATGGACAGAGCGTGAAGCTTGTCCTGGCGTCTGCTCTGATGGCCACGTTATATTTGTGGTGATTTGTTGATGACTGTTCCCCCCATGAGTGGGGACCTTGAGCATGGGGACCTGGGTCTCACTCATCTTTCCACCCCCCGGCTGTTGGCACACAACAGGGAGGCAGTGATGGAGCAGGGGAGGGAGGAAGGAGAGACCCTGTGCCCATTTATCCTAGTCAAACCAATGAGTCACTCAGAAGGTCAAGTTTTGTATTGGTTTCCTCTGTTCCAGTGTCCCCGTCCTGACCCCGTCCCTTTTCTGTGCTTCCTTCTTACTCTCTTTCACACCTTCTGCTACCATCAGTTCTCCCCTGTGCTCCGTGTACTTTACTTACTGTCACTCACTGAAAAGTCACCTCCAGGCGGGTAGCCATCTTTGTTTTGTTCTCTGTTGTGTCCTCATCACCTAGAACTCTGCCTGTCACCTAGTAAATGCTCAATAAATATCTTTGGGATGAATGTACAAACTCTGTGTATGCACCAAAGCCACAGTCCTATCACACTTACATCTTAAAAGACCTCGGCACTTCATACATGTTATAGGTGTTGTGAAAGTCAGTGATGAATTTGTTTCCGAGGGCTTCTATAACATGACAGTGACCCTTGAACAACATGGGTTTGACCGGCATGGGTCCACTTACACACTTTTTCCTTCATAAGTACCTGTACTATTTTGTACTGTGGTTGGGCATCCACGGATGCAGAGGGCGGATGGTATGCATGGATCTACCTAGCTTTATAGGTGGGACTTGAACACCTGCAGACTTTGGTATCCGTGGGAGGTCCTGGGACCAATCCCCCGAGGACAGTGAGGGACAACTAAGTTTTGGGGAGTCAAAAGTCATACCCAGATTTTTGACTGTGTGGGAGGTCACGCCCCTAAACCCTACATTGTTCCAGTGTCAACTACACTATAAACTGAGTGGCTTAAACAACAAAAACTTATCATTTCACCATTCTGGAAGCTAGGAGTCCAAAATCTGGCAGGCCTACGCTCCCCCCAGGGGCTTCAGGGGAGAATCTGTTCCTTGTCTCTTCTAGCTTCTGGTGGCTCCAATATTCTTCGGCTTGTGGCCACATTGCTCCAATCTCTGTCCTTGTGTCCCCATGTTTTTCTCTCTGCGTCTGTCTCTGCTCTGTCTTAGAAAAGTGCACGTGAGATGGCATTTAGTGACTTGGATAATTATCCCGGGTAATTCAGGATAAGCAGCCCCTCTCGAGACCCTGAACGTAGTCACATCTTTGCCATCCAGGGTAATGCTCACAGGCTCAGGGGACTGGGAAATGGACATATGTGCCCTCCCTGGGGACGACATGTGGTCCGCTACAAGTAGTGTACACAAAGACCAGAGAGGCAAAGATTTCCACCGCCACCCCATTGGCCCGACAGGTAATGTGATGAAAAGAGGGATGTTTTTGGATTATGTCGCTCCAATAAGAGTGTGGAAATTATGTCTAAAGCACCATTTTACGTTTCTTAATTATCCCAATTTTAAAAAATAATAGCATGCTAATGATAAGAAAACCAGTACGGAAGAGTAAAGTGTGGGGAATAAAGGAGCCTCTTTGCAATTTTTCTTGAACTCCAGTTGCACTTCCTAAAAAGTAACCACTGCAGGCAAGTCTGCGTAATCTTCATAAACTTTCTAAACACGTTCACACGCATACACTTAATGTCATATCCATGACATGAAGACAATTAGGGGGTGTTACAACATATCCTGAAAACAGGACGGCCCTCCAACCCACTTCATTCTTTCTAGTGATTCTAGCGTTGTACCTACTACCTCTCCCTCACCGGCCAACATTTCAGTTCATCCCTAGATTTTGCTGTTATATCGTATGTGCTCTGGGGCATGTGTCCGAAAATACTCATAGGGTACATTGGTAGAAGTGGAATCTCTCAATCAGAGGATATGTGCATTTTTAATTTCTACAGTTATTGCCTAGGGCCCTTCAAAAAGGTGGTATCATCCCACACCCAGCAACAGTGCACGTGTGAGGGTGCCTGTGTCCAGCCCCCTCGCACACCCTGGCAAGGACGCAGTGTGTCAGGGGAAGCAAACCCCAAATGAGGTAAGTAGGCTTTCCACGCGGGCCTGGGTGGGGGGTGGACTCCGCCTCCAAGGTCATCCCTGTGGCTTTCTGAGGCAATAAGCTGTTCAGAGTCCTGGTTAGCTTGGGTTTTACAAACGAAGGCAGAGTTTAGGGAGGTGAGCCAGGACCACGCAGCGAGAAGCGTTGTGTAACCCACTATTTATTTCTCTAGTACAGCTAGAATTTAAATATGGTCAAAACATATTTCCCTTTTAATTTACACAAACAAATATGTTCCCGGGCTGACACCTCTGGTGCCAAGTTTCTAGGGGAAATGAAATTCTGCTGCGAGATCACAAACCCCTAGACAGAAGATGGGAATGACAAAGCCACACGCAGCAAGTGAGCTTTGCGCATCCAGGTCTGGGCTGCTAAGAGGTGTTGCTTTCTGTCTTAGCTGCAGATAAACCTGCCAGTGATTTCAGCGAATGAAACGCGGACCGTGTAAAGGCCAGGGGATAGAAAACGCTCCACTTTCGATGAAAGGAGGTCTGCTCTGCTTCGAACCCTCCCTCCTGCTGGTCAGGAGACGCAAGGATATCTCCAGAGGAGCTGATGAATGGAGGGAAGAGAAACGAGGCCAATGTGCGTTGCTGCCTTTCAAGTGCTGGGCTAATATAAAAACCAAACAACTTGAAACTCTTCCAAGTGGGGATTAAAGCAACATGTTATTGTGAGCGATTGCTTCATTTATTGAGCTGTGGCAAGATCTGTAATGAAATGCAGCTCTTGCAACTGATAACCTCCTGCTGCAATTGAACTTGACAATTAAGGAATATTTTCCAAGGATTTTTCTGGAACAGCTTAGGATTTTTTGTCTCCGTGGTGGGGTGCTTCTCAGCACTCATTTCTCCAGGCAAAGCTTTTTTTTTTTTTAAAGAATGAAAGGCTGACATGAATGAGGAAATGAGTGGCATTTTATTGAATGCCTTGTACACCCAGGCGCTTAATATACATTATCTCTAATCTGACAGCAGCCCAATGAAGTAACTCTTATTAGTCCCTATTTTAAAGATATAAGGTTTCTAGACCTGACTGGTATAGCTCAGTGGATTGAGCATGGGCTGCAAACCAAAGAGTCGCCAGTTCGATTCCCAGTCAGGGCACATGCCTGGGTGGCAGGCCAGGTCCCCAATGGAGGCCACATGAGAGGCAACCACGCATTGATGTTTCTCTCCCACTCTTTCTCCCTCCCTTTCCCTCTCTAAAAATAAATAAATAAAAATAAAATCTTTAAAAAAAAAAAAAAAAAGATATAAGGTTTCTAGGTGTTAAGTAATTTTCCAGAGTGATGTCCAAGTCCGTAGCTACTAGCCACTTGTGGCTACTTATGTCTAAATTAGTTAAAAATGGAAAAATTCACTTCCTCGGTTGCAGTAGTAACTAGTTCCAGTGCCCACTCACTTGCGTGGCTACTGGGTACCACACTGGACAATGTAGATACAGGCCATTTGGACGCCTGCAAAGTTCTAGTGCTCAGCGTTGTCCCAGAGATTGCACAGGTAGAAACTGGCAGTGCTAGAATTCAGGCCAGAGCCAATGAGCTTCGAAGGCAGCACTGTGCTCTCATTACCCCTTGCTCCTTCCTTCCCTTCCTTTGGCTGAGAGGTAAGGACTGGAGCTGCGATTGTAAACCCTGGCTGCACATTCGAATTACCTGAACTGCTTTAAAAACATACTGATGGATCTCCTGGCCCTGGACATACTTTGGTTCGTGGGCCAGCACTCAATCCGCCGAGCCACACCAGCCAGGGCTGGAGATTCAGATTTAACTGTGATTTGGGGGTGGGAAGACGGGGGTGGGGAGACAGGCGTGAGGGGTTTTTATCACCCCCCCATGTGGACAGCCAGGATTGAGAGCAGCAAGATAAGACGGTCCACACAGTATGATGGAAAGAACTAGCCTATCTGCCATGAGGCTGTGGTCCCTTGTGGACCCAGATGTGGCCTTTCCCCAGGGCCACATCTAAGCCTTTCGTCAAACACTCAGATTCATTTCTGAAGGAAAGACTTCAGTGCTCTCTCACACGATCCCTGCCTGACAGGAGACACAATGTGGAACTCTGCTCTCAGAAACAGGCCTTGTCACACTGTCGTGGAAGGAAGGAGATGAGGGTGTAGGGTCACGGAGACAAAGTGGAGCCTGCAGCCCCAGAATTGGACTGGGAGTGTCAGGATGAACTCACCTTATAGTTTGCCTCACAGAATAAAGCATGTGTTTCCCAGCTCCGTCCACAGAAAAAGTTAGAGATCATTAACCGTTCGGCGGCAGCGAGCACCGCCAGCACTCAGATTAAGGTCCCTAAACACCACTTCTACAAGAAATCAGGGCTCTGTGCAGATACAGCTAATTCCAGGTCTGAGGCAGGACACATGCCAGATGAGCCCGAAACATCTGTCATCCGGGTAGCATGGGAGCTCTCAAAGGTTCCTGGGGTCACGTCAGAAAAGATGAAGAGGACAGTGTGATAGGACAGCTGGCCAAAGACGGGACAGTCTGAGCCTCCAGAGGAATAACTGCACTGGGCTGAAGCGGCTATACACGTCCAAATCTATGAGGACGCAGTGATCCTCAGGAAAAAATCATAAACTCATTTGTCATCTTCAGAGGATGTTGAGAAACCAGCTCATTTTTGAAAACTGTCAAGTAAAGGGAAAGAGTCACGCATTTCTCCTTTCTGGAAGTTTCTTTTTATAGCAGTGTTCCAGCTAACAAAGCCAGAAGGGTAGAATTTATTTGCCACCGTTTTGCAGCCTCTAAGGGATCCAGACGGTGATCATCAGTGCCGCCGACACTGCCAGACCCGACGTGCCTTCGAGGGGAACCACAGAACAGCCACTCGGAAGTCACCGCAAACACACACGCACATGCAACCAAGCATGAGTGTCATAGATCCAACCGATGGTGTGCAAGAAACACAAGGGGGAGATGAACATGAATCGTACCGATAGGGTGACCCAACAAGCAAAATCCACACTGTAGGACACTCCACAGAACAAGCAACCCAGTTTCTCAACAAAGACATCGCAAGGGAAGAAAAAAGGAGGGCGAGAGAATGCCCCAAACTGAGAAAGACGTCAGAGACATATCAACCAATCCTGATGGGTGAAACTTGTACGGATCCTAATTCTAACCAACTGTAAAGAAGACAGTTACGGGACAGCCACAGAAACTCGAGCGCTGGCTAGATGTCTGCTGGTATTAAAGCATTACTGTCCGTTTAGTAGGTGTGAGAGTAGTCGTATACTAAAATGTTTGCAAAAGAAATGATGGCTATCCCCATTCTGCTTCTAAATATCTGAGGTGATGGAGGAGGGGAAGGGATGCCGATGGAAGACTGGCTGAGAGTCGGTGTTTATTAAAGTTGGGTGATGGGTAACGGGCTCATTGTGCCTTATACTCTCTTTTTGTGTATGCTTAAAGTTTTTCCATAATAAAAATAAATTAAAAAGTGAAGACCAGCCTTCTCCTTCCCTTCTCTCAAGAGTATTGGAAAGGTCTGCCTCCGCGCCCCCCCCCCCCCCCCCCCCCCCCCCCGCCACTGGCATCTTTGAGGCAAACCTGGGTAGCAGATTCATGCCTATGGCCCCTTGGGGTACCATCCACATGTCATCCCAGTGGCCTCTGAAATGGCCTGTCACCAGCACCCTTCCTTACAACCCTCCAGTCTGTTCCCCCACCCAACACCTAGAGTGCTCTTCCTGAATTATAAATCTAGTTGCCCCATGCTCCGGTTTACAAGCCTAAACATTTCTCATTTTCCCATTGCTTTAGGACAAGCTCTAAATGTTGTAGGCCCTGGAGGCCCCCTTGGTGGGCTGGCCCAGTCCGGCTGTCCAGCCTCCCTCTTGAACCCACCCTACCGCTACGATGCTCCAAGCAGGACCAGGATGGCCAGAGACCTTCTAACCTCACCCTCCCTTACCCACATACCCTTTTCCCGGCATCCCATCCTTCCTCAGAATCAGCCCAATGGTAATCACATAGCTATTTGTACAATTCACTGATTATTAACATCTAGTCTCCCCGCCCCTGGCTACACTGCCGGCCCACAGGGATGGGTACATGTGGTTCACTTCTGTTTCGCAGCCCCTGACTCAGTGAGGGGACACACAAACGGCACTCAACAAACTGTCATCGCATGGACCAACCCATGCCACCATCACCTCCAACCAGGCCTCCATGCGAAATTACAGAAAGCCTTGCTAGCCACCCTGACCTCCAGTTCTGTTTCAGACAGGCTGGTGTCCATGATGTCATGTGACAGAAGATGATCCCAAAAAAGACTAGCCGGGAGGCTCCTGGAAGGAGCCGTGGCAGCCAGGAGTGGGCGTGTTTTTCCCTTAATTATTATACCTGTCTGTGCACTCTTTCTTGGCTCTGTTCACACTCCTACCCCAGCACCAGCTCAGGAAAAAAAAACAAAAAACAAAACATTAGCCCCAGAATTTGAGACAAGACAACTGGCTGGTTTCCTCTCCGCTTGTAATTAAGGCTGAAAAGGTTCATGACTCGCCTTGGCCGCAAAGGTAACAATAAAACCGTGCAGCCCGATCACTTGGCTACTAATTACCTTCTTGGTTTCCCTTCCCCTTTCCTTAGATTAATTCCAGAGTTCCTCCAGATTTCTTGTTGCTAAGCTATAAAGTTCCAGGTCCCACAGCACCCATGCCAATTGGCAGGGAGCTCCTGGGCAGCTCCAATCACATGCAGACTGCTGAAAGGCGCATCCACATCGCAGCTTGCCCCGGGGGGGTTCTGGAATTTTCTCGCTGACGTGATGAACCACAAAGATCTTTGTCTAACTCTGAAAAACCTGTTTTCTTGATCGCAGCTGCCTCTGTCTGGATGGCAGGCTGTCAGAGAGTGCCAGGGTTCCTGGAACGTCCCCTGGAATAATAGGGTATCCCTGGGTTGTCTGGTTGGGGTCAACGACACAAGCGCCCTGGACCCATTCTTGGTTGACCGCGGACTACAGCGTGATGCCCCACCAGACTGGAGGTGGCTGAGGAAAAGTGGATGCCAGAGAGTGTGGGGTTCTGGTTGGAGGGGGCCACATTTGTAAAGGTCTTTAAAACCCGTGGATGGAGGGCGTTGTGGTGTTTCACCTCCAGAGGTCTGACAAGAACAGCCACCCTGCCCTGAGCTCCCATTGTGCGCCACAAGCTTCATTTTTATTTTTCAGACCACTTTGCTGAGGTATGATTGACTTCCAAACTGTGTACATTTAATGTATAAAACTTGATAAGTTTGGACATGCGCACACAACAGAATCTATGCCATAAACATATCCCTCACCCCCCAAAGTTTCCTCCTGCCTTCTTTATTCATCTTATTTCTTGTGAGGAGAACATTTAGCATAGCATCTACCCTCTTAGTAATATTTTAAGTCCATAATATACCATGAACTATCATCACATGCTGTGCGTCGGATCTCCAACTTACCTTGCGCACAGGAAACTTTGCACCCCTTGGCCAATGTCTCCTCATTTCTGCCTGCGCCCAGCCCCTGGCAACTCCCCATTTCACTCTCCAGTTCTATGAAAGTGACTATTTTAGGTGCCTCACCATAAGTGGAATTACGCAGTAAGTGTACTGTCCTTCCGTGTCTGGCTTATTTTACTCAGCACAGCGTCAAGCAGGTTCATCCATGCGCTCACATAGAGGGTTTCCTTCTTTTTATGGCTGAATAATATTGGATTGCATGTGTGACCACACTTCCTTTGTCCATTCATCTGTCATTGGATACTTAGGTTACTTCCATGTCTTGGCCATTCTGCCATAAACTTCACATACACATCTCCTACCACCCTGAAACGCCCATTGGACAGATGGGATGGGAGTCTGCTGGTTTTGACTGGACTGCTTCCGCCTTAGTCCCTAACAGGGAGCCATGCCACAGGGGAAAGTTGTGTGACCCAGGCCTGGCCACAGTGATTGGCTCTGGGGCGGGCACACGACCAAGCTGGGCCAATCAGAATCTTCCTTGAGCAGTCTTTACTGCCAGAATTATAGGAAAATACCCCCTCCACCTGCCGATGGATTTACTGAGCTGCTGACCACTGTGTAACGAAGGTACCTGAGGGACATATGATGCCCCCGTGACAACATTTGATCCCCAGATGCAGCCCAGGGAAGTCAGATCCACCCCCTAGATTTTAGTTACAGAAATGGTAAATTCTTTGCCTGTTAAAGCCAATTTGTCTTGCGTGTCCCTGTGTGTAACTGACAGGGTGCGGTACAGACAGGCATCTTCTCCTCACGGTGCCTGGCTCTGGGTTGGGCAAACTGCATGCATTCCCATACAGGGTCTTCACAATCACCTGGTGAGGTTTTCCATTTTGCAGATGGGGAAACTGAGGCTCAGAGGGGCGAGGGAGTCTTGCCCAGATAACACTGTGCTCAGGGACTCAAACCTGGGCTATCTAATTCTTAGACATCTTGGGGGTCCCTCAAATTAAACGTGTTCAAAATTGAATCCAAGAGCCTCCCCTCCAACATGATTTCCCTCCCAGGACCCAATCTCAGGGGCAATCCCCCCTTCAGTCTGGGGGTGCTTGCTAGAGACTAGATGTCATTCCTGATCCCTTCCTGACACCCCACGGGCCAGGAAGTCCTGTCCACTGACCTTCTGGAAGCAGCTTCCTTCCTTCCCCGTTCACCCCTCCACCCCTGCCCAAGCCATCCTCACTTCCCCAGACCTGCGCCTTTAAGAATTTCCTCCCTCCTGGTTCTTCTATATCCACCCTGCCCCTCCCTTCCAATATGGCTCCCATGAACATCCAGAGGAGTTTCCCCAAAATGCCAATCTGATCATATATCGTTGCTGGGGGAGGCTGAGTTTGGTGACCTGATGGTGCACATTTGCCTCTGGGGATGCTTGGAGAACCATGCAACCCTTTGGTCCTACCTGACTTTTGAGCACTAAGTGTTAAAGCCAAGGAGCAGGCATGGCACAGCTCCTTGCGTCCATGCAGCCAGGCCATCATTTATTCATTCCACACAGAACTTCTAGCCCTTCCAGGCACGGCTCTCTGTGTGGGACTCCAGAGGTGGCCAGCGGCAACCTGAGCGGGCCCGCACCCTGTGCTTCACATCCAGTAACTCACTCGCTCCGCCAGCAACCCTGTAAAGCCGTGACTAGTATTGACCCCATTTTATGGATGGGAAGAAAAAGGTCCCCATTTTCATGGAGTCTATATGCTAGTGAGAGAGACTGAGAAAAACAAATTAAACACACACACACACACACCCATAATTCAGAGAGTGGCGGGGCCAAGGGTTCAGAAGCCTCCCTCTCAACTCAGCCTGTGACGGGGACGTGCACGGAGCCCGAGGTAAGAGTGAAAATGGAAGCCCGTGTGCTGTACGACTACAGATTTAAGAGTGTAAGTCAAGCTAAGAAACCACGTAAATAAAAGATGTTCTAACCTCCCTCCCTGACACACGCGCCTTCGCTACCACCTGGAAGGCCAGATCTGGCTTCAAAATTCTCCCAGGTTCCTTGGACTTCACAGAGCACCTCCTGCTCTCCCCACCCTTGTCCATTCTGCATCTTGAAGGGTCGTGTGCACACACACAGGCTCCAGCCCGAAAGTCTGAGTCCTGCCCCAAGCCCCTAGACAGCTGCTCAAACCCCCTTTAGGTTCAGGGGTACATATACCGGGACTTGGTCTGTCTTCAGACCAGCAGATCATAAGGAAGATAAGATGAGCTCACGTTAGGTTAGGGTGGGCTCAAAATCCAGTGACTAGTGTCACACAGAGACACATGCAGGGAGAAGGCCATGTGATGACAGAGGCAGAGATGGCAGTGAGGCACCGATAAGCCAGGCAGCACCAAGGACTGCAGGAAGCCACTAGAAGCTAGGAAGGGAGAGGAAAGAGTCTTCCCTAAAGCCTTCCGAGGGAGCATGGCCCTGCTGATGCCTTGACTTTGGACTTGAACCCTGCAGAGCTGTGAGAGGGTAAGTCTCTGTGGTTCTGTACCACCGGGTTTTGGATGTCTATTATGGCAGCCCTAGCGAACAAATGCACCTCCCTGCTCCCTCCCCACCCCTGCCCACTCCCTGCTACGCCCACAACCACGTCAGGCTGCTGCAGGAAAAAATGTCACTAGCAGGTGGCAACATTCCTCACCACCTCACAATTCACCTGGCCAACCCCAAAGCCAAAAAGCTCTTAAAGGCCATTATTTTCCAAAGATCACCTCCGTCTGCACTTGCCCACAGCAACCCTCTGGCTCCAGGCCTGTTTGCCTGGTCCCTGAAACCGGGCCTGAAAGAGGCAGGCTCTGCTCCAAAGTGCCAGCTGGGGAGCCCCCTCACTGCTGCCCACCCCAGCTTCCCCACACCCTGCAGCAGCCCGCGCCTTGAGGAATGTGTGTCAACAATCTGTCTGCACTCTGGCCACCTATGGTTTGCTGCTTAGCCTTCCAGTGGGAAGTGTGTGTTTGCCACAACTACTGGAGTTTGGTCCTGTTTAACCAAGGCCGTGAATTTAGGGGGGGGGGGTGAGAGAGAGAGAGAGAGAGTTGTTTATCGTCTCTTGTGCACAAAGCCTGCAGCGGAATTGCCTGGCCCATCACTCCCTTCCCAAATATAGATGGGAAAGAGGTCAGGTCTCTTCAGAAATCAGAGTATTTTAACTCAACAGCAAAGAGCTGCTGTTTATTCTAAACTCCACAAAATGTGATGATTTTTCATCCTCAGATAAGTGATCGGACCATACTCTATTTGAGTGCCAAAAGCCGTTTGTCTGTTCATCCGTCCATCCGTCCATCCAGTATTTGCTAAGGTCCCACTATAATTACCGTAATAAAGTGAACAGCAGCGATCACAACAGTGGTTGTCAGTTCAGTGGGCACGTTCTAAAAGGCTGTATGCCAAGCTCTTCACATGCGTCACTGGTTTAATTCTTACCAACAGTTCTATAAAGTAGATGCCAATAGACCCAGTTCACAGAGGCAAAAAATGAGGCGCAGAGAGGTTAGATCACTGGCCTAAGGTTCACAGCCTCCGATAAATTAAACATAGCCAGATATTCTGTTGTTTCCCCCACCAAGAGGTGGAGTTTATTTTTCCATTCTCCTAAATCTAGGCTAGACTAATATGACATGCTTTGACTAATAGAATACGCCAGAAGTGTTGTGCAAGCCCCAAGCCCAGGTCTCAAGAGCTCTGGCAGCTTCTGTCTTTGCTGACTTGGAACGCTGACCTGAGGCCTCCATAAAGGAGCAGGTCTCACCCACCGGAAGACAAGAGGCCAGCTGAGGCCGCCCAGCCAACAGCCAGCACCAGCCGCCACACGTGTGAGGGAGGCTGTCCGGACTTTCCAGCCCAGCTAAACCTCTAGCTGAGGGAGCCCAGGTGTAACCAGCAGTGGAACTGAGACAGGATAGTAAGAAGCTAGGAAAATTGCTTGACAAGTGGGATAGGGAAACAGAGACAGACAGCTGAACAATGACCAAGCAATTTATGGCCAGGTACAGATGGTCACCAGGGCGGAAGTCCCCCAGTGCCTGGCAGGGGGAAAAAACTGGGAAAACAAGGACATCAACCCCAGGGTAACCTTTCCTCCCTGGAGGTAATATTAAGGCCTCAGGTACATTTCAGTTCCAAGCCCAGAAAAGCAGCAAAACCAGGTGGGGAAGCCAGGACCAACTGCAGTGACTAAAGATCCCCTGTCCTATCACTGGCCAATCAGGGGAGACCCTGACCCTGGAAGAGCACACCTGGAGAACTGATGAATATTCCACTGAAACCCTCCCCTGAGACCTGGTCTTGAGCAAATGTTTTGCAATATAGTCTTTCTTATAAGTCAGCCCTCGATCCCTGTTTGAGTTGTCTGACCTGGGCCTTAAGCACCAAAGGCGCCAGGCCACCTCTATGGCCACCAGCCCAGTAGGTAACGCCGGCACCAAGGAATAACAGTGAGTAAACACAGGTGACTGTGCTCTTGATTCAGATTTGTTTAACATACATTCAATCCAAATCTATAACAACCTATAACAATAATGATCACTCAGAAACACTCAGCAGTAACATCACTCCAGAAAATTGGGGCATAACAAACCCAAGTCCCAAGAGTCCCAATGAGGTCCGGGTCCGGGAGTCAACTCGGCGTCAGAGCGAGGCCCGCAGCAGACCACCCTCTCCCCGGGGGGAACGTGCGGGACGTCTCAGGATGACTTGCTCTCCAGAAGTGTAGTCCATAGTGAGAAGTCCTCTGCTTTTATGCTTCTTTTGGCTGCAAAGTCATGTTGTTTTTGCACAGTCTCTTGAAAACATGTTTTCCTTCATTTCGATAAACATGTGTTGTTTTCCTCAGTCCAAATAGGCAGGCATTGTTTACTCTCGAAGAGGGTGGCCTTACCCCCAGGTAGGCACATGTGTACCACGCTGTCCTGTGCATGCTGAGGGGCTGCATAAACCCTCTGCATTACTGCTCTACTGCGCATGCGCTAGACATGGCTTCAGGTCCTGCTCTCAACAGACCTCCCCTAAGATTCCCATCTACAGGAGAAAGATAAAAGCCTCAAGACAAGGACCCAACGCGTGCACTCTTCCTCTCTGGAGCAGCCCACACCATTTCCTTTCATCTCTTCTTCCCCCACTTCTCTCTTCACAGGTACGCACCTCCCAAACTCTAAGGCAGTGGGCAGCAGTAGCTCAGTCCAGGTTAATCCCCCAAACCTGTTCCCCAAGGCCCCCTTTTCTCCTGACTTCCCAGTGAGCTAAGGCAGCCCAGCCTAGGCTCTCCTGTTGCTTCTTCTGTGCTAAGCCCTTCCTTGTTTCACTGTCCCCAGCTTTAATAAATGCATCCTCACAGTCACCTGGACTTGTGTTGTGAAGTCTTTCCTACACAGAGTCAAGAACCCACACACTACAGCGGGCCCTAGGCAGACCCGCTCAGGGCCAGGCCCTGTTCAGTGACATAATTACCCAGCTAATCCCTAGAATCATGAAAGATAATTGTTTTAAGCTGCTGTGTTTTGGGGTTGTTTGTCACATAGCCAAGGCTAACTGAGACACATTGTAAGAGGCCAAACCAGATCACCCAGTTCCAGAATCTGGACCACTCAGGCAGAGATTTGGCCACAGAGCTCAAGAGGACACAACCCCTGAGTGTGGGCAACTCCAGGGAACAGACTCTCCAACAAAGACCCTCCAGGGTCATCCATGAGAAGGGAGGTGTGTCCCAGGGGGTGGGTGGGTTTGATCTCTGTGTTGTACTCATACAGCAACCAACTGCTGCACACCTCCCCAGTGACAGTCACTATCGTAAGTGTTGGGTATGTGGCAGCAAACAATAGACATGGTCTCAGATCTCAGAAAGCTTAAAATTTAAGGAAGAAGATAGACAAAAGCAAACCAGTAACTAAGCAATGACAGATTGTAAAGAGTGTCATGAAAAAAACCAAGAGACCCCGGGGAAAAAAAAACAGTGGGGTGAAGTAACTACAGACATAAGATCAGGAGAGATGTCCTGACAAGGGCAACGTTTACCTGGGTACACCAGCATGACAAAGAGACGTGCAAATATTTACAGGAAAAATAATCCAAGTCCAAGGAACTATGTGAGCAAAGGTCCTGAGGAAGAACAGAGACTGGAGTTTCTAGGAATTCAGGAGCAGAGTGGGTCAGGAGAATAAAGACAAAGAGGAAAGGGTGGGCCAGGCCAGATCATGAGGCCAAGGAGGCTGTCTTAGTCCATCTGGGCAGCTAGAACCAAAATACCACAGGCTGTGTGGCTTATAAACAATTACATTTATTTTTCACAGGACTGGAGGCTGGGAAGTCCAAGGTCAAGGTGCTGGCCAACTCGGTATCTATGAGGACCCACTTCCTAGTTCATTGGCCGCCACGTTCTTGCTGTACACTCACATGGTGCAAAGGGAAGGGAGCTCCCTGAGGTCTCTCTTGTAAGGGCACTGATCCCATTCACAAGGAATCCACCCTCATGAGCTAAGTACCTCCCAAGGGCCCCATCTCCTAATACCACCACACTGAGGGTTTGATTTCAACATTTGAGTTTTCAGGGCACAAAAACATTCAGTTCATTGCAGAAGGTATGAGTAAGACTTGGAAGTTTTCTCCACATGCGTTGGGAATGCAATGGGAAGTTTTAAGCAGAAGGGCAACACGATTTTATATGGATTTGAGTGTATATCTCTGTGGTGTGGACAACAGATTGAAGGGAGGCCATGGAAGCAGGAATATTAATAAAGATGTCACTGCAGTTGTCCAGGCAGAGATGTTGGTGGCTTGGACCAGGATGTGGTTGTGAGGTTGAGAAAGGGATTTGTGATGTGTGTTGGAAGAAGAATTGATAGGACTTAGAAATTAAATTGGGGGTGAAAGAAGTAACAGAAGCCAACCCTGAGTCAAGGATTTGCGTGGTGGAAGTACCTGGGCAAAGGCCCAGGGGCAGGAATGAGCTCGATGCATTTGAGAAATGGAAGAAGGCGTGGGTGGGGAGGGGAAATGAGACAAGAAAGAAAATAAGGGCCTGCCATGAAGCAAGCTGGGAATCTGTCCCAGTGAGGAACCCGGGGACACAGGGTTGAACAAACACCTCAGAATGGATCCATCTGAGACGTGAGGGAGCTGGAATATGTACACACCAGGTCTCCCCAGTCGCTGGTCGAGGGCTGTCCCAGAACAGGTGGTTTCCCCGTGCTTTCTGCCACGTAAGAGGGCAGGGCAGGCTCCAGGAACCAGAGAATGTCCTCATACAAAGGACTGCAGGTGGAAGCCAGGCCAGGGCCCTTAAGGCAGGACAGGCTGACTGGGTGCAGGCGGGTCACCAACAGTGTCTGCCACCATCAGCAACGATCTGTGTGTTTTTGGTTAGAACATGTGGAAGTAAGTTCTAGGTCCAGGTAGTCCTCAGACGCTATTTGACGTGGTTTACTGACACCCTTCCCTCACTTCAGTGGCTCTCTCTTCCCCCATACAGCCCTGCTGTCAACCAGACTCTCAGGTTGCGTGATTTCTGACACCCAGCCCCCAAACCGGCTCTTCTCCCGGCCAATGGCTCTTCTGTCCACTCAACATTGTTGTTCAGACCGAAAACCCAGGAGTGATTCATGAGTTTTTTCTCTTTCCCGTACCCCAACATCTAATCCTATTGAGTCAAAATGTCCTGAACTCAACCAAGTTTCTCTGCCTTCGTTGCCAGCACCAGCATCTAAGCCACCACCACCTTTGGCCTGGATCGACCTCTCAATTCCCCCTGCATCCCTGCCCCACTGCCCGCTTCCACCCTTGGTCCCCTCACCCCATTCCCTGCAGCACAGCCAGAGAGATCACTTATGGTAAACCAAACCATGTCACTACCATGCTTACTATCTTCAGTGCCCCCCCAACCCCAGATACACACATACACCATGTGACAATAAAGGCTAAGCTCTTATCTTGGCCCAGTCACTCACAGGACCAAGCCCTGCCACATCTCCAACCCCAGCCCCTACTTCTCTTCTCTAGGTCACTCACCCCCACACTGGTGCCTGTCCATTCCTCAAATGCATCAGGCTCATTCCTGCCCCCAGGCCTTTGCGTAAGCTATTCCTCCTGCCTGGGATGCCGTTTTTCCCCGCTTCCTGCAGAATGGATTCCTTCTCATCATTTATGTCTCAACTCAAATACCAGTTTACCAATTTGTCCCTGTGGTGCTTTTGCTGACCCACATGGGGCTGTAAGACTCTGCTCTCCTTCACCGCCGTACACCATAGGTGGCGGCTACAACACGCTCGAGGTATAGTAGGCACTCAAAATAGTGAGTGAGTTATTACAGTCGTGGCAAAAGCCCTTATTTCCCTATATGGTTTCTAACCGGGCTAGATATTTCCAACCATTTTTGATGACAGCCGAGTTCTAATTCTGCCCCATCTGAAAGTGGGCATGTCAGCATGGTTCTCATACGTGGCCCAGCCCCCTTCGTGCCGTAAATGTCTAATACCACTTGCTGGAGGCTCTGGAGAGAAGTTGAACCCGACAACTACCCCCAGAGCTGAGTTTGCCAGGCAGAGCTGCCCTGCCTGGAGCTGCTACCCGCTGGCATGGCCCTGCCTGGCTAGGCCCTGGGCACTGGGACCCCGTGGCTGTTTGCAGGTGGGGAGGGAGGGAAGCTCTGCCTCCCAGACCCACGTGGCTCATGGCCAAGTCCCTGGAGCAGGGGTGAAGAAAGGAGGGGATTGTGCACTGTGGCTTTTCTCTTCCCGGCTGCATGAACACCGGCATGCTAAGAGACACTAAGCTGAGTGGGGAGGCTGGGCCATTGAAGCCTCAATCACATATGAACGGCCATTCCCTTCCCACCATGTGGGGGACAGCCCTGCCACTCAGCAGACATCACAGATGTAGGTGCCCCCTGCAGCCCCAACATGGCCAAGGCCATCCTTTCATCTCAACCCACAGTGGCCCCCCAAACATGGTCCTGGATAATGTGACGTAAGCCCTCTCTCTGTCCACAGGCACCAGCTTTGATGTTTGCCAGCTAGGTCCTCTTGGGCAAGTCACCTATCCTCCCTGACCCTCAGTTTCCTCAGAGGAAAGGTCAGAGAGAAAACAGCACCGCCCCAGAGGGCGCACAGCAGTCTGTGGGCGCTGCACGTGGTGCCAGTCACAGAGCGTGTGGGACAGAGGCGGCCACTGCCGCTGTGAGCGCACAACCCAGCTCGGGGGATTTCTAAAAATACATGTTACTGGACTTTCCTTCCAAACAGCAGAGGTGAACAGGAAGAACGTAAGTCTCCTCCTGCCCTGCACTTGAAGCCCTTCCACAGCCCCCTGCCCTGCTCCCCAAGCCCCCTGCGGGGGACAGTTGGGCATTTTTCCTTCCAAGCACTTCTCCTCGCACAGCCATGCGTTTCCGCACATGTGGTTCAGGGGTGTCCTTTTTACAGCAGTGAGGTGACTGCACCCACATTTTCTTTCCTGGGCCGCGACAGCAGAACCAACCTCACTCTTCAGCAGCTTCCTGCGATTCCCCACTGGCAACGGGCCACCATGTGCTTCCAGGCTGCAGCCCGCCCCTCGCCGTTCCAGGTCCTTCACTCAACCAGCCACGCCAGCCCCGCATCTTGGGTCTGTCTCCTCACTTCTGAGGACGGTTCCCCAAAGTGCAGTCAGGGGATCAGTGGGCACAGTGTGGGTTTGTGTTTTTAATTTTAAAAAGCTGCTGCCACACATTTATTCCTCTGTCTCCAGAAGGGTCACCAGTAGGGTCTCAGCCCTAGGCAGACATCTGCTCCAAGAAAAGGGACACAGTTTCACCCACCGAGGGGTGGAGGGAAAGCCCTGTACTCCACTTTGAGAAAGACCAGGAGAAGCAGGGAGTCCGGGAGCACAGGTGGGCGCAGGAGATGACCCCACCCCTGGATTTTCACCGGCACAAGGCTGGTCTCATGGCTGTGTCCAAGCTGGACACAAATGAAAATAAATGTCATTCCCCTCCCTTGCCGGTGCTCTGAAGGACAGGTGGGTGGTCAGAGAGGCCTCTGAACAAGACTCTTTGACCCGAGGTGCCACGAGGTCTGGTGCAGGCTGCAGCACCCTGGCAGGAGGAGATCCCATCAGAATTTTACAAAGTGAGAGACTAAGGCGGGACCTCAGGCTAGTTGCCAGATGTAACTGTATCCTGGCCTCCACAGCTGTGGAGACAGTGGGGAGAGTCCTCCTGTGCCCGCCCCGAGGTCTGCTGTGAGGACTCAGCAGGAGGCGGCGGTCACAGCTGGTGCTTAAGAGTTCCAACCCATCTCCCTCCCTCCCCACCTCCACTCCAGCCATCTTCCTTGGCGACCACCCAGGAACCTCTAGGATCTTTGACCCCCTTGGCCCTGGTGCACCATCCTTCACCCTGTCTCAGCCACCCACTTCCGGGCTTACACCCCAGTCCTTCCTATGACCAATAACTGGAGGTTAAAGCCCCTCACCATTCACTCCACCTCTGCCCTCTCATTTGCAAGCTTGCCCTCTCTCACCACCACACTCTGCCCCTCACCGCAGGAAGCTCAGCTCCCAGAACAGCAGCTGACACATAGTAGGCCCACAGTAAACATGTGTGGGAGGGAGGAATAAATGAACAAATGAATACACATTTGGCAGCTACACCTTGAACTGGGCTACAGTACTAGGCACACATTCCTACAGGAAGTTGGAGGAGAGGTTAATTAGAAAGGGGGCATCTGCCAAGGTGAGGTAGGGAAAGCCCCCGGCACAGAGCAGACATTGAACGGCTTGCACGATTTCACTCCTTAGTTCATTCAAAACACATGAGGTGCTGGTGAGCAAAATAAACCCAGGGACTTGCCTGGGCAAGACAAGGAAATGAGCCATTGGAGGAGTGGGAAGGCCAGGGGTGTGGTCAGTGGAGGTGGGCAGGGAGGGGAGGGGAGGAGATGACGGCAGGGATGACACTAGGTGTATTTGACCTTGGCAGTACAGATGATAATCAGAGCATCACCATCATCCTGGGGCCCAGCCATTCTGAGCTCCAGGGGCGAGGCCAAGGTGGCTGGGGTGGTCAAGGCACTTCAGCAGGTCACTGGGTTGCACCTCTTCGTCAGCAGTCTGGAAGTGTTTCAACATTTTAGCAAGAGGGACCCAAGTCAGCAGTGTGGCCAGACAGAGCCAAGAGAAGGGACTGCCATGGGCAGAGGCCTGATGTTAGAGGCCTCTAGCTAGCTGGTCAGCCAGGTGCTGTGGGACACCCAGACCAGGCCCTCTTCCCAGGTCAGAGCTGGGTGCTGAGCTTCAAGCTTGCTCCCTGACACCACCCTGGTGGGGTCTGTTGCGCCCTCCTTGGGAGGTTTATTTGGGGTGATGGGCAAGAACAGCTGATACTGGGGGACACTGAGATCCTCCAGAGGGGAAATTTCTCTCGGTCCCAGGTGCTCAGAGGGGTCCCTGGTGCACAGTCGACTCAGGGTGAGCCCTCTCTGAGCCCAAGTCTATCAATATCCCCAAAACATCAGTTTAAGGGACAAATGATTTTGGGAAAGCGCAGTGGGGAAGGGCCGGAGGGAACCCAGGCCTCCAACGTGGTCTGGGGCAGTGGACACGCTTCAGAATAAAGAGCTGACATTTCCTCTGTGCCAGCACTTCTCAGGCTGGAGAGGGACAGGCTCCCGTGTCATACCCCACAGGCCTGGCACTGGGATGGGGACCCCACTGGAGGACCCAAGGGAGGTGGCTGGGTGGGGAGCAGGCTCCCATTTCACAGTCCTGATGAGCTGACTTCTAGAGTGTGTTCTGAGTAAGCTGAGCCACCAGGCATTCTTCCCTGCACCCTCCTCTCAGAGCCCAGCTCTCCACCTCCTCCCCATTCCTGCCCATTCCTGCTCATTCCTGCCCCCGGGCCTTTGCTTCTGCCACTGTTTCTGCCTAAACCGGTTTCCTAGGCTCCCTTGTGGCTGGCGTTTCTGCCCTTCAGGGCTTGGCTCAAACTCGCCCTGCTCAGAGACGCCTGGATGAGCCTGTCTGAGGTCAACCCCTCACCCCTCATCTTGTGATCACTTTTTCACAGCCCTTTGCTCTCTCCGAAATGACCTTGAAGTGTGCCCTGGCCCCCTCCTTTAATCCATGAGATGGACCATGCCGAGTCCCCCCAGGAGACTCTGAGCATCAGGAACACAGGGACTTGCCTGGCCTTTTCGCTGTGCTGCTCCTGGACTTGGCATGGCACCAGGCACGCTGTCGGTGCTCGGCAGTTAACGCAACGCAAAGGAAAACCATCCCATGGCGGGTTTGAGGAGAGGGCCAGGGCTTAGGGCATGACCTCAGAGCCACTGGGTCGCCGTGTCCCCACTGCGATGACACAATTCCCTTGGCAGCACCTCTGAGAGCAGGGTATTGCCATATCTCGGTTGCCTCACTGTTCCCGCCCCCACCCAGCCCACAGAAGGCAGAGGAGGGGTGACCCTCGTGAAGAGGAGGTGACAGAGACGAGAGAGGAGAGCAAAGGTCATGTGCCCTTTTCCCAGGCAGCCAACGGCATTCAAGACCTTTAAGAACACTGAGCCCACTAGGAAAGGCCGAAGACTACCACATCGGGCCCACAGCGGGAACTGGGCTCTGTCACTAAGGCCACTGCCCACACCAGGTAGAGCTACAGCCCAGCAAAGTGATTGTCTAGGTCCCACTGGAGCCAGTCTTCTGCCCTCCCAGTCCTCACACAGGGTGCTCCACTCATACCCAGGGCCTATTCATTCATTCATTCATTCATTCATTCATTCATTCTTCAATTACTTATTGAGCATCTACTACAAGCCAGCAGTGTTCTAGATCAGGAGAATACAGTGAGGAGCAGATGAGGCCCTGCCCTCCCAGCAGGCACAGTTGTGACAGACTGAATAATAGCCTCCCAAAGATGTCCCCATCTTAATCCCCAGGACCTGTGCGTATGTTACCTTACATGATACAAGGGACTTTGCAGATGAGAATAAATTAGAGATTTGGGGATGGGGTGATTATTCTGAATTATCTGGGTAAGCACAGCCCAGTCACAAGTCCTTGTTGGAGGGAGGCAGGAGGGTCAGAGTCAGAGAATGTGAGAATGGAAGCAGAGGTCAGAGAGGAAAGAGGATGCCAGCGTTGAAGGTGGAGGAAAGGGCCAAGAGCCAAGGAACGCAGGCTGTCTCCGGAGGCCAGAAAAGGCAGAGAAAGAGATCATCCTCCTCACACTCCAGGCCTCTGGAAGGAACCAGCCCTGCAGCCCGTATTAGACTGCAGACCTCCGGAGCTGGGAAATAGTGACATCTGTGTTGTGTTAGGCTCCTAACTTTGAGGTTATTTTGATGGGGGACTCAAATGCTGGCAAATTTTTGGTTTCAGGTAATAGCTAATAAGCTTAGTAATCAATGCAGGTAAAGAGCTCTTGTTTCAGGAACTGAAGGTATGACCCTAGCCTCCACTCCAGGAGACCACAGGCAGTCCCACCTTTGTGCCGCAGGAGGACTGCAGGAATCTGAGCCACGTGCTCCAGGGCAAGATGTCCAGCCCAGGACACAGATAAAGACCACCACCCAGGGCACAGATGAAAGAACCTGCAGGTTTTTATCTGATTACCTTTTTCCCTGAATTCCAATCCCTTTACCTACACTTTCCTTCTCCTGATAAGAAGGGTTGGTTTAAAATGGACTTTAAGACGGTCAGTTAGGGTGCAAACTCACCGTCTTCTCAGATCCCCGGCCATCTGAATAAAGCGCCCATAAGACTGGCTCTGCTTGTGGGGTCTGGTAGGTGACAGGCAGCACCAACGCCGGCTTCTCCGGTTTCGGCTGGGTAGAGCAGCCGCAGGAAACTAATGGAATGGTCTAGCAGGGGTAGACGCTCAGCGCTTGAATCCCACCAGCCCTGGCTATGTAATTTGGGGCGGGGGGGGGGGGGCGGGGAGGCCCAGTACAAAATGAAAATACAGGGCCCTTGGTGCAAAAATTTCTTAAGAATTTCAAAACAGCGAAAGCAGAGCATTCAGTGAACTGTGGGGCCATGCGCGTGGCACAGGATTTGCACCCACAAAGCTGACCCTGAACCTCCTATGGAACTAGTTCATTACAATGGGGACATCGGGCCGAGAAGTGAAAGGACAGAGGCCCCTGAGTGTGTGCGAGAGCGAGTGGTACCCAAGAGCTCTCCAAGGGATGGCACTTGCTCTGGACCAGATTAAGAGGAGGTGGTGAGTAAGAGGGCTCCAGGCCTAGGGAAGAGCAGCTGCAGAGGCCAGGAGGGGGCGGGGCCTGGCTCACAGAGGCAGCTGTGCCTCCCTGAGAAACACCATTCTCTCCATTTCTTCTCCAAGACTCAGCCTTCTGCTCTCCAGGACACCTTTCCCACATTTCCTAAGCTGGACACAGCACCTCCCTTCCTTGATAACTACAGCATGTTGCCCCCACTTGTTTTAATATTTGTAAACAAGCTTCATTTGGGAAAAACGTTGGATTTCCAGAAGTGTTACGAAGATGGCACAGAGAATTCCTGCACCCCCTACACCCAGCTTCCCCCGACGCTGACATCTTGTGCTAACTTTGGTACTTTGGTCAAACTTAAGACATGAACTATTACCTACACTCCAGACTTAGTACCCCTGCTTCACAGAGGAGGAAACTGAGGCTCAGAGAGACGTCACACAGCTCGCCTCCGAACACAGAACTTAGTGGCATTCACATGATTCCACTTGCCCTTCCTATCTTCTAACCGGCTGCGGGTGGGTGGCCTCAGGTCTCTCCCTGTGACCATCAGAGTGTGAGGCTGGGTTGTCAGCTCCCGTCTGTTGAACGGCCACGTCCGCCAGGCCCTGTGCTGGGCATCTGAAAAACCTTGTGTCCTGTGAGCCTTGTGACAGCCCGGAGCACGGGTGGTGTGGGTTTTCCCCAGTTTATAGAACAGGTCACCGCAGCCCAGAGGTAAGGAATGTTCTGCTTAAGGTCACACAGGCTAAAAGTGGCAGGACCAGAACTCCAGTCCAATCAGCTAGACCTCCAGGCAAGAGACCTTGGCCCACATCTGAGAGCTGGGGACGTGCGAAAGCTCAGGTACTCACAGAAGGTCTGTTGAGAGTCTGGGGGCCCTGGCAACACCCCACACAGGAGCTTTAGGCAGGTCCCTCTAGGGAAACACGTCTCCCCCAGAGGTAAATAAGGGCGTGAGATCTGACTCACAAAAGTCCTCATGAAGGAGCAGGGTTAAGTAAGGATGAATGTCTGACTCGCTTCTCGATCCTCTGGGCATTTTCTCCTTCCCTTCCTTACGAACACTGAGCAGGCCCCAGCCCACAGCCTACAGGGCAGCGGCAATGGGAGGGAGGGAGGGAGGGAGGGAGGCAGGAACGCCCTGGGCCTTTGCCCTGTGGTGTTGGAGGCCCAAGGCCTCAGCCTGGGGCTGCCAACCACACCCTGGGGGACAAACTCAGCCCACTGTGCCCCTGTATTATTATTGTTGTTGTTGTGGAAAGAACACTTAACAGGAGATCTGCCCAGCAAACAAGATTTTAAGTGCACAATACAGTATTGTTGACTATCGGCCCCCTGTTTTACAGCAGATTTCTAGAAGGTATTATTCATCTTGCATAACTGAAACTCTGTGCCCTTTGAACAGCATCTCCCCACTTCCCTCCCCACAGCCCCTGGCAGCCACCGTTCTGCTCTCTGTCACTGTGAGCTTGACTACTTCAGATTGCACGTGGAACCATACAGTACCTGTCCTGCGATGGACTGGCCTGTTTTACCAGCGATTGTCCTTGAAGGTCACTCATGTTCTCACACATAGCAGGATTTCTTTCTTTTTAAGGCAGAATAATATTCCTGTATGTGTACACTACATTTCCTTATCTTTTCAACCATCACTGGACACTTAGGTTGTTTGCCTGTCTTGGCTGTTGTGAATACGCTGCCATGAACGTATATATCTTTTCAAATTAGCATTTTCTTTTTTCAGATACATACCCAGAAGAGGGATTGCTGGACCATATGGAAGTTCTATTATTAATTTATTGAGGAGTCTTCACGCTGTCTTCCAAGTTAATCATTTCTTTTACGGAGCTATTTTTGTAAATAAAGTTTTATTGGAACACGGCCACGCCCAATTATTTGCATATTGCCTGGGGCTGCTTTTGACCTCCAATTGCAGAGTTGAGTTGTTGCTACAGAAACTATACAGCCAGCAAAGCTGGAAATATTTACTATCTGGCACTCGACAGAAAGTTTGCCAGCCCCTGTCCGGGCCCTTGGGGCCTTCAGGGAACTGAGGCCAGGCGCCATGTTTGGGCCAGGAACATGCTGGAGGCCAAAGGGTAAAGGTTACATTGAGCAGGAGAAGAATGGGAGGAAGGGGACAGCCATTCTGAAATTAAATGGATTTTCACAAAACACGAATTTCAACACGTCCGAGTCTGGAGCTGTGCTTACACACCTGCCCAAGTCCACCTTATTTTAGTGACCAATCAGGCGACAGAGCCATGCTGACTCATATTTCAGGAACATCTCCACGGGGTAAAGGCAGACACACAAACAAGACTGCTGGTCCCTTGGTCCCTGTTCCCTGCAAAGTGACTGCCAGCCTCACCTTGTCCTCACGGGGAGGAGGCAGGATGGTTATCACCCCCATGTCACAGGTGAACAAAGTGAGGTACAAAGCTGTTCATTCAGTAAAAGCAGTCCCCAAAGCCATGGTGGGAAGAACCTTCTGGAAAAAGCCCTCGCTGGGCAGGAAGTGAGATGGCCCGTGAGCTGAGTGCTGTGGTCTGGCACGCCGTTTGTCCCCTGCTTGGCTTTGGGCAGCTGGAGCCCCTCTGCTGGGGTCAGTTGGTGCAGCATGAGGGCTGGGGGCAGTCGTGAAGGGTGACGTCACGGACTACACGCTGGGCTCTCCACTCTTGGGGTTTCTAAGAAGTGGAGCCAAAGGGTCAGAAGGGGCAGGAGGCCAGAGCTGGCTAAGGGGGACTCGCCATTCTGCGTCTTCACAGAAACTGCACCCTGGCCCAAACCTGGAGCCCCAGCAATCTGGGGTTGCCGTGCCTTTAACTCCACCCCTTCCCCCCAGCTCCCAGCTGCACCAATAGGACTCAAGCCTGGAAGTCTCCCCACCTGCCTTTGCTGAGCAAGGGAATGTGCAGGGGAGATCCTTTTGGTTAGCAAGTGGCTCCCATCAGGCTCGGGCCCCTGCAGCAGAGAAGAGACACACCCTGGGCAGAGAAGACTCAGAGCAGCTCTGGGGTCACTTCCTGCCGCCTGTGGCCTGTGCTTGCAAGAAGCCCACCTCCACCACCCGCTCACTCCTGTTGCCTGCCTACTGCATGCCAGGCACTGAGCACAGCTGATCTCATTTAATCCCCCCACCGTGGAAAACTAGAACCATTTTTATCCCCCATTTCGTCAATGGAGGAACTGAAACAGAGAGGTTGAGTAACTTGCCCAACATCACACAGCTACAAGAGGCTGAAGCAAGACTACGTGTGACACTTGAGCCCAAGCTGCTGCTTTAAAACATGCTTTGTTTCAAAGATACATTTTTTTAAATTTGAGATTTTGAAGAGTATTAAGTTCACATGGGTCCAAATAAAGAAAAAAGGCTGTGTCCCCTCCCTGACCCTCCCCGTGTCCCCCAGGCACGGAGTTTCACCCAACTTCCTTAGGGCATATTTAGTCACTCGGTGGGCGGCCACAGTTTCTATATGAAAATACAAGCTAACACAAATGTGTATTCTCGTCCTGCTCTTTTCACACAGAGATGCATACTGTTTGACCCTTGCTTTTCTCACCTGAAAAGCTCAGAGACGGTCCCTCACTGTCTTCTACGTTTACGCACACCGTAGTCCGTTAGGTGGGTTGGACCAGTTTCTCTAATCCGCCCCTACTCATTGGGGTTTAGGTTGTTTTTTAATCTTCGTTTTTACAAACAGTGTTGCAAAAGATAACCTTGTACTTAAATAATGTCCTAGAAGTTCCAGTTTATCTGGAGGATTATGGTTCGGCAGCAGCCCGGCTGGGACAGAGGGTTCCTACATTTGTAATGTGGACAGATATTTCCAAAGGAGACTAAGCTCCAAACAAGGCACAGCCCAAATTCCAAAGCCCTGGGGCTGCGGGTAGGAGCAGAGACCTGGGAAGTATCAAAGTATCCAAAGGCTGTGATCCAGAGAAGGGACCGATCGGGGGACGGGGCCAGGGCAGGGTGGGGTCAGGAGGGCAGAAAGAACAATCCCCTACTCCTGACTGTCTCCTCCAGTCCAGCCACCATCTCACCATCACAGCCCCACCTGCTTCCTCTAAATCTTCCAGTGATGGCGTAACCGGCCTGGCAGCACACAGCTTTAAACGCGCACACGATGAACAACACACAGACACACAGGTGAGGGGGACAGTACCCAGATGCATTAAAAGGGAGTGAAATGAGAAAACACGCGGGGAAAGGGAAGCCTCGCCACCCCTGTCTGTCCCCCAGCGATGACCACATGCAAGAAGGCGAGGTATCATTTGCTGGACTTCCCCTGACTAGCTGAGCCATTAAACTGGAATGCTGAGAAGCCTGCCACGTACTCTGGGCATTCTCTAATCAGGAGGGTATTTGTGGCAGCCCATCCCTGTGCCAGGGCCCCGTGCAAAGGGTTTCATGTGCATTATCCCAATGAAGCCTGCCAGCCACCCATGAGGTCAGTTCTATTATTACCGCCGTCCTCCATCCCTCCGGAAGAGGACACAGGTGAGGTAACTGCCAAGCCCACGATCCACAGAATCAGCAGGGTCACAAAGCATGAGCAGGACATTTGAAGGGGGTGGGTAATGTGGCTAAAAATATTTGTTTGGACGGGATTCTCAGGGCAGGTCAAACTCCCATTCAGACCCCCCACCTCCTGCGTCAATCGCTTCGGGGACAGGGAAGGACTGGCGAGCAGGGCCAGCCCCTCCTGTATGATATGCATGGATTTATTACTTGGTGAAGGTAATGTGTGCTTATGGCAGGAAATTTGGAACATTGCAAAATGAAATCAATCCATAAACCCACCACCCAGGAGCAACCTCTATTAACATATGTACAGAAAAGCGCTCAGATCATAAATGTATAGCTTGAGGAATCTTCAGCCTGAAATCTCTCACAGAACGAGCCTCCAGGTTCAGGAACAGAACATGACCATGCACGTGAGCTTTAAACACAACGAGGACCCTGTGGTGTTGGGGGTTGAACCACAAAAACAATTTGTTGACATTCTAACGCCAGGTATCTCCGAACGTGGGCTTATTTGGAAATGGGGTCGTTACTGATGTAACCAAGCCAGGATGCGGTGGATCAGGGTGGGCCCTGATCCAGTGACTGGGGTCCTTTTAAGAAGAGACACAGGAACGCACAGGGAAGAAAGCTGTGTGATAACGAGGCAGAGACCAGAGTGATGCAGCATCAAAGCCAGAACGCCAAGGATGGCTGGCATCGTCCAGAAGCCAGAAGGGACAAGGAAGGACTCTCCCCTAGAGCCTTCGGGAGGCAGCACGGCCCTGCTCACACCTTGATCTCTGAATGATCTCTGATCTCTCTTGAGTTCTGGCCTCCAGAGCTCTGAGCGCGCCAGTTTCTGTTGTTCTGAGCCGCCTGTTTGTGGCAATTTGTCATGGCAGCCTGAGGAAACAAAGTCATGTGGTATATGCCATTCAATTTTTTTTTCTGATCATGAAAGTCCTGTGAGTTCACCTCTCATCTGGAGATACTCCGCCTCCTGGACTAATCTAAGAATGTCACCTCCTGTAGCCCAGTGACCACCGCAGACACACCAGATGACATCGCCACCAAAAGCACTTGGCTCCCCCAGTGTCCCTGAGGTCTGGCTCCTGCATCCTCCAAACTCTTCTCATACCTTGCTCCCTGTCCAGCGCCATGGGCCACTTTTTAGCTGCGTCTCCTCTCTGTCTCTGCTGCCACAGGGCCTTAGGTTTAGTTGTGCCATCTGCCACACATGTCCTCACTCTCCCCTGGATGTGTGCCCAGCTCATCTTCACCCTTCAGATCTAAATTCTTCCCTGCCACACGCCCCACCATGCATCCCGTAGACCAGTGAGCTAGTGCCTCTCCTTACCGTGTTTGGGGGAAGGGCTTCCAGGGAGTTCTCCCCGCACACCATCACGGGGGGCCTGACTCTGCTTTCCCAGCTCCTGGAGAAGAGCCTCCTTCTCCACCCACCACTGGCCACCGGTCCTCAGGGCTCCCACTAGACCCCTCCCACATCTCATTCCTCCTCACCGCCATGGCCACCTCGTGGCACTGCCGTGCTGTCTCCCATCCCTTTATTCTCTGCACTTGGCTGGGGGCTCTATAAAACACACCCACCTTCTTACTAAGAACCCTTTCATTCCCCATTGCCATCAGGGTAAACTTCTAACTCCAACTTCTTGAGCCTCCTCAGCAAGGCCGCTTTGATCCAGCCTCCAGCAAGCACTTACTTACTGCCCTGGCCTCGCCTCCCTCCAGGCTCGGTCCCCAGTGCCAATTCACAGTCCCCTTGTGCCCAGCTGGCTGGGAACCATCTTGTTTCAGTGCCTTCTCCCTTTGCACCTTCTGTTCCCTTTGCCTGGCCCCTTTTACCTTTCAGCTTCACTTGGCTAAAAGCTTACTTCATCCTTCACAACTCCCATTGAGGCACGTCACCTCCTCCAGGAAGTCCTCCCTATGCCCCAGGCTGCATTTTTCCTGAAGCAAGAATGGTTATTTGATTTATCTGTGGGTACACAGTGAGTATTTATCAGATTATATTCCAAAAATAAGGCCTGTGATTTTTTTAAAAATCTGATTTTTATTACGTATCCAAATTATATTGACTCTGCCAGGATCCCCTCGGCATCCAAACTTCAAGCCACAGAGCTATATTTTGCTGCTTGTGCCCGGGGATGGGGACCTTTACCAGTCACAGACAGCACTCTATCCAAGGCCCCCAGGCCCATCTTCAGAGAACCTCCGAAGCCCACCTGCCTTACTCTGAAGTGGTGCCACCCCTCCAAGGTCCAGGCCACAAGGCTCTGGAGCCTGGAGAGACCACTTCTCACCTGCCCTGAGACTTACCTGCCCCAGGCCACATTCCTGGCCCAGGATGGATTTATTCTTGGCCGAAGGGCAGAAGCTCACTCCCTTATAGGAAGCCCACCCCTCCCACAAGGAAAGATTGGGCTCTCCAGCTGAAATAACGCCATCGCACTGGGCCCCAAGGCTGCAACATCATCACACCCTCAGTCACTCAGGTGCCTTGAGCACCTGTGAGAGGCAGCAATTGTTCCTTCTCACCTGACCTGTACCAACTCAGTCCCACCTTCTACACACTTTTCTCCATCAGGAAGCCGGGTACTGGGGAGCCCACAGTTCATCTGAACAAGCAGTCCTGCTGGGCCCTAGCCCGCCCCTGGCAGGCAGGCAGGCAGGCGCACATAGTGCTGGCTGATCCTCCCATTTTCAGGAGAAGGCAGGTGTGCACACTTCTGTGCAAAATGGCCCTACTTTAAAATTGGACGCATTTTTTTTCTTCCAAATCTCTAAGTGGCCAGATAGGAGCCCAGGACTTGGACCACCAGGCTCAGGACACCAGCAGGGTCCATAGTGAGGTCAATGAGGCTTTTGTTTTCCCAAGCATCACCAGTGGGGACTTGCTTTAAGTCACAAAAAAGGCCACCGTGAGGCTCTGGCACAGCTGGGCTATGGAGATGCTCAGTGGGCAGTGTGACTATTCGGAGAGTTTTATCTGGAAACCCACAAGCCTGGGGCGGGAGACAAAGCTGTGACTAAGTGTGCCCAGGGAGGGGTTCTTGGCAGGGGTGGCAGGAGGCCCACATCCCAGACAGCCTGTGGTATGGGTTGATTTTCTCACCCTCTGTCTGGCAAGGTAATACTCTCAAGAGCAAATTGATCATCAGGAACAGTTTCCCAAGCTGAGAGGCGAGGGCCACCTCCCTCCTAACAAGACCAGACAGCCCAGGAAGGGGAGGGACTCCAGAGCAAGCCTGTGCCCGTTGTGGGCAGGGCCCCAGCAGGGAGTGAGGCAAAACTCAGCCCACATCTGCTCATCACCTGCCCTGCCTGTCCCCAGAGAAGACTCTGCCCAGCAAGGCCTGGCCATCATCAGCACTTAATAAATACTTGTGGAAATGACTGGCTGGCTGGCAGAATAGATGGCTGGACAGCTGGATACATGGATGCATGGATAAATGGATATATCAGTGAACAAACAGATGGATGGATGGACAGATGGATGGATGGATGGATGGGCACACAGACAGACAGGTGGATGCATGGGTGAATACATATATCAGTATACAGACAGATGAATAGGTGGATGACTGGAGCTGTAAATCTCTAAGGACAGAGAAGGACACTTGGCCAGCTCAAGGTGCAAACAGGGCATGGTGGAAGCAGCCCACTCTTTAGGTAACGTTCCGCATCCAGCACAGAGAGCACAGAGAGCACAGAGGTGGGTGATTTAGGCAATCATACACCTGGGGCACATGGAGAAGGGGGGTATGTGTGACTGCATTTGCATACCTCCAAGGCCTTGGCCTGTGCTGTTCCTTCTGCCTGGAACACCCTCTCTACTTGTTCGCCTGCCCAACTCCCATTCAATCTTCTACGACTCTCTTGGTCTTCTGTGTCTCCAGGAAGCCCCCTCAAAGTCCGGGCTGGGGTCTGCCTCACAGCGCCCCTCCATTCCTGCACAGTCCACCCTGTACGATGATGGTCTGCTTGCTCCTGACTCTGCATTGCGTGGTGGGCCCCCGGAGCCAGGCCCATGCCTGGATCCCCTCTCCGTCCCCAGCACGGAGCCTAGCAAACAGCAATGCTTCGGAAATGCCACTCCCCCAGTGTACAGATAATGTGATTTGATCAGAAACACACTTACCCAACTCAACTTTCAGAAACAAAATCAGAGCTATGAACGAGAAACAGGCTCAGAAATGAAAGCAGAGTGCTCCAAACTTGGGCTTGGCGGGACGGAAAAGCCCCACATTTATGTCGTGTCTCATGGTTCACAAAGAGCTGTCACATGAGTCAACTCAGCAAGTCCTATCATAATGGCCACCTTTGCTCAGTGGGAACAGAGGCCCTGAGATAAAGCAGCTCGCCCAGGGTCACAGCGGGTGTTGGGAGCAGGGCCAGGGCTGGGATCCTGGTGCAGGGATGTCACCTGCCAGTCTGTTTGTTTGTCCTCCCTCTGACCACTGGGTGTTTTCAAGTTTAGGAATCTGTTGGTAGCTAGGCCCTGCCCAAGAGGGGAAAGACTGATTTTTCCCACACAGAGGCGACAAGGAGGCTCAGAGAGCCCAAGTCACCTACCTGGCCTCACAGCCAGGAAGGTAAAGCGTAAGGTGAGGGGTGGCCAGTTGGAGAGAAGGCCAGGCCTGGAACCTTGGATGGGGTAGTCCACGTATTCATTCTCATGGATGAATGGACAAACAGACAGAAGGATGAATGGATGGATGGATGGATGCCACCGGACCATCAAGGACCCACAGATGGGCCACCTGTGCTAAGTCTAGATATCTCAGGTCCCAGGGTGCTCCATTCTGGGCGTGAAAGACAGAGTTAGTGAGAGACCCACCTAATTGGCTCAGCTGGGAGACACCCAGGTTTCAGTCAAAGGGACACTTTCAAATCAAATCCCAGCTCTGCCACTCGTGAGCTGGGTGCCCATCTGAACGTCTCGCTCTGAAGCTGTGGTAGCAGACTTGCCTGCAGGGTGGCCAAGCCAATCACATGAAGTCATATATCCAAGCACCAGCCACAGGGCCCAATAAATGGTGGGTGTTATTATCCTTGTCACCAGTAGCATCATCAGGACACCAAAGCACAGCCAGGAGGGCAGAGGCCCAGACCGGCTGATAGGGCAGACTGCAGGTCCAGGTGAGGATGGGGCCAGGTCAGCCCCACCACCTGCAGGGTTTATCTTGTGCCAGAAGCTTTTCAGATCGGCTCTCTGCAGCTTTCAGACGCACGCCACAGTGTCACTAACTGTAGCCGCCGTGCTGTACAGGAGAGCCCTAGGATCAGTTTTACAACTGGGAATTTCTAACTTTTGTACCTTCAAAGTGAAATGTTTTAAAAAATGGCATGCGCGGGATGACGTCTGCCATTGGCTTTCAAACCCTCTGGCCAAACGGGGGAGAAGGCAGGAGAGGGAGCTCACAAGGAGGCGATAAAACGAGATGGCAAACGTCGTGGGTGATGATGCAGACGGGTGCAGAGGCCAGAATCGCTGTCTGGTCCTCTCGACTTCTGTTCATTTTTGGAAGTTTCCATAATGAAGAAGTTAAAAAGTGCCGATACGCAGTGGAGGCGGGGAGTTCTCATCTGTCCAGGCACCCTCGGGCAGGCGGGTGCACAGAGCACTGACCCACGGCATGCTCTCCGCCCTGACCCCTCCCAGACAGCTGGCTGCACACGTGCACTAAAGGAATCAGATAAGCTTAGCTGCTGAGGTAGAATCCAGCCAGACCAGGTCACACATCTGTCAAGCCAACTGCAGGGCGGGTCGAAAGAAACCTAGGGTTGTTTGAACTCCCAGAGAGAACTTCCTGGAAATTGGCTGGGGGGGCGGGGGGTTGACTGAAATGGTTCCTAATGGGAGAGGGTGTTGGGAGGGGAAGACTCCTCAGAAGAGGTGTGGTGCACTGCAGTTTCCCCAGGTGGCCCCAGAGTCTGGGAGCTGGGGATGAGCTGGCTTCTAGGCAAGGGGAGGTTTAGGGGGGCATGTCATCATTGGGGGCTACGGGGGGGCGCCTCTCAGCGTGCCTGGGAAGGAGCTACTGCCAGTCCACCTCGCCTGATCCCCTCAACACATAATTCCTCCAAGAGATTTTAAAATGATGACTTGTCCTTGGGGGAAGTCACTCCTTGCTCTGAACCTCAGTTTCCTCACCTGGAAAATGAGTCCAATGACAATGCAAAATCTGATAGGGTTGCTGGGAAGGTCCAGTGAGACGGCCACAGCCGTGCACAGAACTGACTCAGCATCCAGCCTTGCACGAAGGGCTCTGTGCCTATCAAATCCTCCAACATGTGGCACTGTCACCACCCCCATCTACCAGAAAGAAACTAAGGCACGCTGGGAAACTTGTCCAAGGTTGAGTAGCTGTGATTCAAACCTGCAGGTAAAGCACTAAGTTCGAGGTCCTCAGGAAATGTTATGATGATAATGATTTTAAGTTGTAAAGCATGTTCATAGCTGAAGCACGTGTTGGGAGGGAAACACAAGGTAGGTGCCTCTCTGTTCCCACTTAAAGACCTGCCCTTAGTTTGGCCCTGGCTTGAAAGATTAGGGACTGGAAGGGCTGGGCTTAGGCCCCAACCCCAAGGCCCCCCGGCTGCGCTAAAGACCAGCACTCCCACCAGAAAGGGCTGGTCAGTTCCGAGAAGCAGAGATGAGGGGAGCAAGGAGGGCGCCCCAGCCACCGCGCCACAGTGCCTGGCCCTCTCAGCGTCACATGTCACAGAGGAGCACATCACAGTTTCCCCTTCTGCACCATGCACTAGCCAGGCCTACCACCTAGGTAGCTTTGAAATTTGTTCAGTGCCCACAACTTTTCCACAGCCATCTGTGACTTTTCTTCCTTCCTGAAGCACTTCCTCCTCACAAAGAAGAAGGCCACACCCCACAAGAACAAAAGGGCCTGTGTGCAGGTAGATGAGCTGCTAGAAGCAACTAGAAGTAACACCTCCAGCCCCCAAGGTGGCAGGGACAAGAACTCCATCCCCGAGGCCAGGTGGGAACAGGAATCTGTGTGCTCAGGTGAGACCCATACATGGTGCTGACCTTTGCTCAGCTCTGTCCTGTGTCGCCCTCCACAGTGGTCCCCCCACGCCTCCGGCCCCCCAGCCTCCTCCCTCACTGCTCGGAGGAACACGGGTTCCCACAGGCACTGTCAGTGAGGGGTGCTGCTGGTCGGCGGTCTATGGCTAAGGGAAGCAGGGTGCATGCAGGCGTGGAGCAAACACAAGGACAGCCCTGCCCTGGAGACCGCACAGAGGGTTCCCTGCCACCCACAGTCTGGAATGAGGGCTCCCACACGAGGGGAGCCCCGGAGTCGGGTGAAAGCCTTCAATTACTGAGGATGATAACTTTTCAGCCAGCTTAATTTATAGAGGGTCCAATCCAGACATGAAGAGGTTCTTTGTGGGATAAAAGGTCAGCTGGAGGGACATGCTGGGGCAGGGGACAGAGATAGCCTGAGGAAAGGAAACAAAGCCTCCGAGTGTCATCATGAGAAACCCAGCAAGACCAGTCTGGGCCGGAGGCTGGCCTGAGCCATCCTTCCCTCCCTCACCCACTGCCTGGGGTCAAGGATTATTGGCACCTGGGCGTGGGGTGACAACAGCCCCCTGGGCTCCTGGAACCCCTTATCCCCTCTGAGCTGCCACTCCAGCCTCAATGGTCCCTCCTAATGTGTTGCCCCAACAGGAACTGTAAACCCACATACCCCCAGGAACCAGGCTGGGGACCATGGAGCGATGGAGGCTGGTGGGAGACAGTAGGGAATGGTAGAGACTGTGGATAACAGGAGCTCACAGGCCCTCCACCCTGGGCAGCTGTGATGCTCCAACACATGCTTGTCGTGTGGGAATGTGGGTTCGGGATTGCCAGAGTTTCTCAAACAAGTCAGAAATATGGATTGTTTTTTATTCTTGATTTCTAAACTTTGCAATTCCCCCCAAAATGGGAATCTAGGTGCTATACAAGCCATACAAAGCTCATCTGTGGCCAGATATACTCTTTGGACTCAAAGTAAAGCCCTGGTGACCAGGTAGAGCCCTCTGGCCACCTCCCAGCTCCCTCCTCTCTTTCTCCTGCCCTCAAGGAATCCTGCAGTAGCAGCATCTTCCTGAACACACCGGTGATTTCCAGCTTCCTCTGCTGCCCCATAGAAATGTACTCTGAGCTCCCCAGGGTGGGGGAACACAGTTCCCTAGGGCCCCCAGAGGACCTCTACTAAAAGCACGCAGCACATGGGACTGAATGAATCTGCTTTCTCTATTTCTAAAACACTGTTGATCTGATAACAGCATCTAGGGAGACTATACAGTCTGTGCAGAAGGTATGCAGCCATGTGCTATGAAAAACAGGGACATTTATTGAAGATACAGAAACATTGTACATGGGACAACGATGCCTCAGTCCCCTTCATAGTAGACACGTTGGGACTTCACACTGTTCTCCCAGTTGCCATCAGCTGCCCTGTCATATTTTCCTGAATCTCATCAACTGTCTGAAATCTCTTCCCTTTCAAAGGGGATTTTAGTTTTGGGAAAAGCCAGAAGTCACAGGGTGCCAAATCTGGGCTATAAACAGGCAGAGTCAGCTGGGAGATTTGATGTTTTGCCAAAAAACTCTGCACGAGACGCGATGCAGGTGCCAGTTGCCCACAGCCACGGCCTTCTGAACCATCCAAATAGTTTCTGTGGAGGAATGTTCAAGCTTAATGCAAAATTTGACGCAGATTTATTGCTCTACTCGCTCAGTCATTTTTAATGCAATGGCCACACAGTACACATGCTCACTCAATGGCATCTACCACCCCCACTGACTAGTACAGTGAAGTCACCATTGTTCACACACGTGCATTCCAGTCCACTCTCCTTGGCTGCCAGGTTACATTGATGTCGCCCAAACTGTTCTCGTTATATTAACAATGACTAGACATTTTCCAGACAGGACTCATGTGTCCATAGTCTCAGTTCATCCCAAAGGAGCACAGGTTGAGCGTGATGTGACCCTTATCTCTGAGTTTGACCTCCTCCTTCATCTCACCCAGCAACAGCCTCACAGACCCTCTTGCAACTTCTGAATGTGCCAAGTTCCCTCCCACCTCAGGGCCTTTGCACGCACCATTCCCTCTGCCTGAAATGCTTTCCCAGCTGGTCTTGCCAGGGCTTGTGTGTGGGGTGTGGTGGGGGGAGCACACACCTCTCTGTAAAGTGACACCTACACGGGCTTCAGGCCACCCAGTCAGGCCAACATCACAGGCCATTTCATAACGCAGAGCCTTTGCCCAGAAAGTCCCCTCAGCTGGGGATGCTGTGTCACTTTATCCCAAGACCAACTCCTTCTCAGACATGTCCTCTCCCACATCCAGTGAAATGAATCCCTTAGGACCCTGTGTCCATCAGGGCTCAGTTCAAAAGTCACCTCCTAAAAGAAGCCTCCCTCCAAACTCCCCAGGGACAGGTCATCCCAAGACCCCTCCCCAATTACTCTCCATCCTTTTACGTTATTTTAGTTCCTTCTGGCATTCAGGGCTCCCTGACCTCATCTTGTTAACATATTCCTTTCTCTCCAGCTCCCTCCTTGGATGGGGGTTCCACACAGCCAGGGGCTTCAGCTGTCCCCCTTCCCCATCCCCCAGGACCCACAAGCACCTGGCCATCAGTGAGCACCAATAAACCCACATTATTCCAATGCCCATTAAACACACGCACTATTTGGGAGGCATCCCGTTTTGGAAACTGTTTGCATTGAGAAAAAAAATACATCTTAGAGGCAAGACAATCCTGTGTCTGGAATACGTGCCTCCTCGGCGCCCCTGCACTGGCGAGGACACGCCTGTGTTGTTTTCCTCTAGGTGCCCGGCGCCAGGCCTGGCCAGGAGGCATTTCAGTGGCTCCACTCCGTGGCTCTAGTTTCCAGGCCATTCACTCCGCAGAGGTGGAAGTATCTACCCCAGAGCCAGCTGCCTGGGCTCCCAGGCCAGCTCTGTGGGCTCCGGGCAAACACTGCCTCGTTCTAACACTTGTAACAGACTCAAGCAGGCAGGCAGTGCTGTCCTCATTTTTAAGCCAGGAACCTGAGGCTCATCAGGCCAAGGGCTCACACCCAAAGTCACGCAGCAGCTCCTGGGGGCAGAGCTGGGACCCCCATCCCTCAGCTTTGGCAGCCTTGGCTCAGGACCCAGGCCCCCATCTGCGTGGGGGAGGAGAAGAGGAGCAGAAAAGAGCAGCTGGAAGCCAGGAGCCCTCTCATGGCAGCCCCAGCTCAGACCAGCGAGCAGCTTCTGTGAGGCCCTGCCGGGTGGCCCCAGAGGCTGGCCACAGCAATGCTGTAATCCACACGCACTGGCAGGGGATCATCAGGGTCTGGCAAGTGGACAGCCAGCTTCTAGGGGACATGATCTTTGCCTCCAGATTCAAGAACAGACTGCCCTTTCTGGCTGGCTGGTCTTTCAATGCAGGAAGCACTAAGAGGCTCAGCCTTCTCCTCTTTAGAATCCAGTTGATGCCCTCCCTCAGAGATAAAGAAAGGGACTGAGACATTTTCTGCAGAAACCATAGATCTTGTAACTTGAGCTGGGAGCACAAGAGCTACACAGTGCCCAGCTCTGAGCTGACCCCAGCCTTACCCCACCTGTAAACCACAACAGCTTGATGGGCTTCAACCCACCTGATGGGCTGCCATCACGGGCTCTCTTCTGCCCCAGGACCTTTGCACAGGCTTCTTTCTCTGCCTGGAAGTCTTTGTCTCCAGACCAACTCCTTTGCAGACATTCCCCCCCTGAAACTTTCCCTGACTCCTTTCTACCCACTTTGCCCTGGTGGAATTAGCCCCTATGTACCCAGGGTAGATTCTACCTTGGCGCCTCCGAAAGTAGATCCCGTTCATCAGTGCAAATGTCTGCAGCCCTAGCCATGCTCCTGACAACTTCAAGGGCTTGAGGGTATGTTTGTTATCAAGGAGACACTCCCTCGATGGCAGGACGGCACACTGTGTGGTGGCCAGGGGATGGCGCGCCAGGTCTTCACGGTCCCAGAGAGCTGCCCTCAGCCCTCACCAAACCCACGGACGGGCCCGAGGGAGTCCCCCCGCCTTTCCCTGGGGTCCCGTTCCCCACCTTGCAGAGGCATCTCTGACTTTCGGAGTGAAGCACTAACAAGGATGGTTCCCCTCCTGGCCAGCTGTTCCCCCTTAAGGCAGTGCTGGACACCAAGGGTCTCTGCCTCATTCCCTTGACACCATGTCCTGTCACCCTGAGGATAGGCACAGGCCAGAGCAAGGACGGGGGCTGGGGATGGACAGAAACTCCATCCTGCCACCTGCCTGTCTCCCCGAGGACAGCACCTGGCTGTCTGTGTACATTGAAAGCCCAAGGCCTGTTATCTAGACACACTCCCAAAACGGGTATGAATGAAGACCAAAGGAAGACCCACAGGCTGGGTGTCCAGAGGCTGAACGATAGCAACACCCAAAATACACACTTATTTGGCACCTACTGTATGCCAGGCCCTGCTAGAAGTGCCCTTCTATTTTATCTTGTTTAATCTGCACAAGGCCTCAGAGATACTTGGTGAGGAGGTCAGGCTGGGACCCCAGGCCCTGCCAGTCCAGACTGGACCCTACTTGAGACGCACCAGTTGGCCACGGGCCATCTGTAAAATGGGTGACAGCTTGCACCCCATTCTATCCACCCCCTGGAATCCTGCTAAAAGAATGACATCCCGCATGTGGGCCCAGCCAAGGCTACACATGCAGTGGGGGACCCAGAGGGGAGTTGATGCCGCATGGAGGGGTTCCTTGGGCGTCAGCAGAGGGAACATGCTCTATGGGCACCTGGCCCAGGGATGGGGAACCCCAGGCCCCTGACCCACACGAGAGCCATGGGGATCAAGCGCCAGAGGCCGTGGGGGCTGCTGGCCAGGCTGGGTGGGCGTGTCTACGTAGCGGGTGTGGGGCCTGGCTCGCGGTCACCCTGACCTCTGAGGCAGGCCAGCTGGGAGTCACTGTTTCCAACCCCATCAGCCGAGCTTGGCTGCAGCCGCAGTGGGAGGTGCAGGGTGGGGGAGACTGCGGCCCGTGCTCCAGCCGCTTCCACCGAGCCACGTTGGCCACAACTCCCCTCAGGCTTCCCAGCCCCTGGACGTGTGCTGTGTCCGCACGCACTGTCTCCGCCACCACTTACCTGCTGCCCTTCACGATAGGGCCACTTCCAAAACTAGTCCTCACTCATGTGAAATGGAAACATTTCATCACTACCTGGTGAAATTATAGTCCGAGGGGCTACTTATATTTCCCTTCATTCCCTATGGCTTTATGGTAAATAAATAACTATAAGAATAAAACACAACTTACCAGCATAGCACAAAACCATCATATGAGGCAGGGACACCCCCCCACCCGCAAAATGGAATTATCTTCTGAATGACAGGCCTCTTGTAGTACAGGCTTCCCCTGCTAGGGGAGTGTTCTAGGAACCCATCTGTATCAGTGTGCCAGCTGGTGTTGTTGTGAGAGGCTGTGTTTAGCTTCAGTGAAATTTTTTTGAAGATACTTTCAATGCATTTGCCCATTTCATGTTGGGTGATGTAGGGGCACTCCTGCCCACACCACACTGAGTGTTCAGCAGTTTTTCACCAAAAACAGCATGACCCCTGTGCCCCACCCTCTCTCTTCACCCAGTCTCACCCAGAGCAACTTTTTTTTGGTTTCCCTGGATGAAAAAAGTCCTCAAAGGGGAATGTTTTCTTGATATGGAAGAAGTGAAACAAAAAAACAGCAGAAGCACTAAAAGACATCAAAATCAACAAGTTCAAAAGCTGTTTTGAGCAGTGGAAAAAACGTCTCGATAGGTGTATTGCATCAAATGGAGAGTGCTTTGAAGGTGACTGAAGTTTAAACATGTGAGAATAAATACACAAGTTTTAATTCTGTTTTATGGGGGGGCTCCCTCCTTGTACATTTCACCATCAGTACAAGTGCCCTATTCTGTCCAACTTCCAGAAGAGGTTATCAGTTACTCCCTTCTCCATTCCAGGTCTGGGAGGCCCCCTTTCTAGGCTTTAAAAAAAGTGGGGGTGGGGGTGGGAGGGTTCCAGCACATTCCTTCAACGCCTGTGTAGCAAGCACAAGATGTGGGTTACAATGCTGAGCGATCACATATTCTTCCCAGGAAGAGACCTTGACACCAAGGCCCCTGGTGTGGGCTGCTGGGGAGAAAGAGCCACACCTGGGTCACAAACCAGGAGCCCCAGGTTCAAGTCCCAGCCTGTGGCTAAGTCTCCATGTGACCTGGGCTGGTCGTTTTGCTAGCCTGGGCTACCGCCACAGGCAGGAATAACCCTCCCAAAGGGGATTTTGCTTCCCTACAGCTCCCGTGGTGGCTGCCGGCCCATCTTGGGCCCCTAACGAGGCACAACAAGGACCCCCCTTTCCTGGACAAGAGCAGTGGTTGCTCACACTCTCGTGGTCGACGGACGTAAACGGCACCATTCTAGCCCAGGAAAATTCCCAGACACTGGCAGAGATGTCAGACGGGACACCAGTGCTCCCACCCAGCTGGCCTCCGCCCTGCCCAGGGGGTCCTGCCTCAGTCTCTCCAGCTGTGAAATGGGTGAGACTCCTGTGTAAGTGGGGACAAGGAGGGATTGAGACTGGAACATTGCCTGGGTCTGCAGTGGCCTGGGCCTAAGTGACGCCGCCCTGGGCTGGCCCAAGCTCAGGCTGGGGATACAGGGTATCAGGACTGGATTTAGCAAATGAAAACACAGAACACCCAGTTAAATTTGAATTTCAAATCAACAAATAATTTTTTTTAGTATGCTCCATATAATATTTGGGACATACTTATATGAACATACAACTTATCTGAATAGCTGCAGTGCTGTGTTTCAGCTGGCGACCCTACGTAGACTCTTCCAACTGTGGGAAGAAATCTCCCCACCCTCACCCCAGGACATGGGACAAGAAGCGGGGTGGTGGAGGGGCCCTTGCTGCTGGCTGACACCTCCCATCCACGGGGTCAGGCGGCGGAAGGCAGCAGCCAGCACACAGGAAGGCGAGGACGCTCAGAGTGCAAGGGCTCTGCCGGGTCCCCTCTGCCAGGACCTGGTGGTGCATTCACTGATTTATTGGCACTCGTGGACCAGGTGCTGCACCAAGCATGCTCTGAGCACATTCCATCTTTGTATCTTCACAAGGAGGCCATGACAGGTGAGGAACTGAGGCTCAGAGAGTCACTGAGGCTGGATTCAAATCCAGGCAATTCCGCTTGCGGTGCGGGGGACAGCTTTAGCCACTGCAATACCCTTTGAATGTCTGTGGGTCCCTTATACAAGTGGGTTCAAGGGGCAGGAGTGTTGACTGCTAGTGATTAACATGTGTTTGACCTAAACTTTATGGCTCAGGAAACACCCAGAGGATAGTGGGGCCATAAAACCTGTTGAGTTTGGGATGGGAACAGGGACTTTGGGCCATCCACCTGAGGTCCCAGAGAGGGACAGCCAGGTCTAGGATACATACACCCTGTTTTGGTCCCTTCCACCCCATTCTCTTCCTTTTAGGAAAGGAAGAGTCGTGACAGCAAGCTGTACCATGGAGTGGCACATCCCCAGTGGGAATCTAGTCTGATGAGGAAGGGCTGAGGGGCTGGGTGAGAAACTCTCATGGGTGACAAGCCAGAATGGAGAGAGATCCAGGCTCCAGAGGAGCAGTGAGCCTGAGCTACCAGCACTGGCTGGTCTTGTGCTAAGAAAAATCTAACACACACGTGTGCCACATCCACACACCAACAGGGACACACAGTAAGGAGCCAACCCTCCAGACCCCCCTGCTGGTGCTGAGCCCAGACCGATGCCGCCCCGGCTCCCTGAGACAAGGATGAAACCCACATGTCCTGAGACCGTGTCCAGCCTTCTGAATCCTCAAACCCAGACTCACCTGCTCCAGGATAGGCCCCACAAGGAGCTGGGGACACAGAGGTGGACGTGGGACACCCCTCCCCCCAGGAGCCTGAATCAGCCTGGGGAGACAGACACAGCAGGGCAGGCAGCATGACCAGTGCTGTGACCCAGGCCACAGGTGGGGCCACAGAAAGCCAGAGGGGAGCTCGCTTGTCCAGCCTGGATGAGGTGACAGAGGGGGTGCCCAGGGGGCTCGCGAGGATGAGCAGTTAAGTGATGAAGGGGGCACCCAGGACTGCCTTGTCAGTTTTCTCTCACCAGCCGGACCCCCGACGTCTGACCAGGGCCACGTTGCAGAAAGGAAATGAAGGAGCAGAGAGCTAACAGTTTCACACAGTGGGCCGGGGAGCATTTCTGAACCTGGGGCTTCTGGCTCCATCACTTTGGGAAAGGACTGTGTCTTCTGCTCAGGCAGCCTCTTATTGCTGCTCTCAGCCAGCCCACATCAGACACCAGGGCCAAAGCCAGGCCTTGTGCTCAGGCCCTGGCAAGCCTCCTCTGGTGGTGGTGTGTGTGGGGGGGGGGGTTCCAGCAAAGGGTCACATGTCACAGGACCAGCCCCAAAGTGGGAAGGCTGGTCTGCTGCCCTTGGGGCACACACACACCCTCCTTGCCCCAAGTCTGTTTCCGGGTAAACAAAAGGGGGTGTGGTTGCCTCTGGGCTCACCTTGAAGTCTTTAAGCAGCAGCTGCTAATGGCTGGGGGTGGGAGCAGGAAGGGGGTGGAGGAGAGGGCTTGGTGGCCCCCTGCCTGGGGCTCTTCTGGGGACATGAACTCCAAAGACCACTTTGAGGCCCTCTGGCGAGAGCCAGGGTCAGGGTCGGGCTTGGAGGCTCTGCGGTAGACAGTGCCAGGGTTCTGGAGTCTCCATCTCTGGAAGGGAGAAGAGTGAGGGGTCAGGAGCCAGAGGTAAGGGTCTCCTGTTCTCAGGCAGGTGTCAGAGGACAGACTCCCCTGCTCTACCCTGACTGCCATCCCAGATCAGCTGGGCCAGAGGCACCAGGGAGCCCTGAGGCATCCTCTCAGCCCTCTCCAGTGGAGCCAGTCCAGGCCTCTCTCTCCAGAAGGGGCCTGCTCGGTGGTCCAGGCAGAGGCCCTCTGGGGGTTCTTACCAGCCTGCATGCAGCCTGGGTCTGCTCTGGACACAGAGACATTTGACACCCTCCTGGGAGTTGTAACCAGAATATATAAAGAGCTCTTACAACTCAATAAGAAAACAAATAGTCCCGTGAAAAAATGAGAAAAGTAGCCGAATAGACATTTCTTTAAGAAAGATGTGCACCGGCCAGCTAGCACACAAAAGACACGCAGCATCCTCACCACCAGGGAAACGCAAACCAAAGCTACAATGAGAGGCCCCTTCACACCCACTGGGATGTCTAGAAACAGACACACGCACGTTGGTGAGGGTGTAGGAGCTGGAGCCCTCGTGGGAAAGAGTAAAGCAGCCACTCTGGGGAACAGCTTGGCAGTTCTTCAAGAAGTTAAAAAGAGATTGGACCCAAGCTCTGAGCCAGAAATTCTATCCCCCGGTATACACCCAAGAGAAACAAAAGCATATGTCCACACAAACCTTGTATACAAACGTTCACTGCAGCATTGTTCATAAAACCACAAAATAGAAATAACCCCCATCTCCATCAGTGAATGAGTAGATAAACAAAACATGGTATATCCATGTACTGAAATATTATTCAGCCATGAAAAAGACTTAGGTACCAACACATACTATGACATGGATGAACCTTGAAAACATGATGCTACATGAAAGAGGCCAGACACGAAAGGTCACATATTCCATGATTCCACCTACATGAAAGTCCAAACGGAAATCTGCCGCACAGAAAGCAGAGAAGTGACAGTCCAGCGCCACGAGGAGAGCGAGGGGGAGTAGGAGGGTGACTGCTGACAGTACCAGGTTTCCTTGTGAGATGTTGAAAATGTCCTGAGATTGATTATAGTGGCAGTTGCATGGATCTGTGAACCAACTAAAAGCCATTAAATTATACTTTAAATCGCTGAAACATATGATATGTGAATTATATTTGAATAGAACTATTTTCTGAACCCTGGAATTTGGACACTGAAGGAACTTCAAAGCCACTAGGTCCAATTCTGTCCCTAGAGATGAGCAAACTGAGGCTGGAAGGGGAAGAGATTTGCCCAGGGTCTCTCAGGGCTCCCAGCCTCCACCTTGGACTTCCTGTTGCCTGCTGGCCCGAAGGAAGGGGTATGGGGGAGTGTGAAATGTGCTTAACCTGGACAGGAGGATGCTGGGAAGACAGGAAGGATGGGTGTCTCTTGGTTGAATATCTGGTGAGCTCTGTGCAGACTCCCTGACCCCCACCCCAATCCTTCAAGCAGCCCAGGGTCCTACATCTCTGCCACGATAAATGGGCAGGAAGAAACCTTGTGGACATCCCTGTGACTGGACAGAAGGTGGGCTATGTCCTGGGCAGGTCCAATATCCCCTTGTTTTACAGAGGATGGAAGAGACTCAGCAGGGGAAGGGCCTCACCTGGGCAAGGCCATGGAGCAGGCAGGACACCACCCCAAGTAGAGCTGTGTTTATGGGATCCCAGACCCCACAGATGGAAGGGGTGCCCTGCTCCCAGGCTGTGTGAAGGGAAACGCTGATTCAGCCTCCCCGTCAGAAAGGGCCACTCACCACAGGCTGCCAGGGTGGGAGGGGCGGGGGATTTGTCTGCTGAGCTGGCAGGTTAACCAGCCAGTGGTGGGACCATGAGTCACAGGGGCCCTGATCCAGGCAGAGCCCCGCAGCCCTCTCCACCCTGCCTGGGCCAACTGTGGGCTCTCACAGCAGATGTTTCTAAAACCTGGGAGCCCACCACCTCTCCTGTCCACTCCTGTTCTGAGACCTGAGGCCAGTCTCATCCCATAGTCAATGTCCCTGAGGGTCCTGGGTGAGTCCCCAGGCTAAATTTCCGGTCCTGACCACTGAGCCTCCCAGTCTTTTTGAAATAGTCCCAGGGAGGTGCTCCGGGCTTAGACAGCTCCTCCATGTACTGCCCCAGTGCCTGCTGGGCCTGGGGGTATGCCCTCCCCCACTGCATCGACCCTAGGAACCCATCCCAGGACACAGGTCAAGGCTGCTGCTGAAGTGTAAGCTTGAAGATCAAGGCACCATAATTGGGCCTAAATCTTTCTGGGGGTACAGGGAGGCCCTGGGGCAGAGGATGCGGGGAGAGGACCTGAGGCCACAGTGTGGAGATGCTGCCAAACCCCCCTGGGAAGGAGGGGAAGGAGAGGCCCCAGGATATACCAGAGTAATCCCTGGCCCAGAGGGACTTTGGGAAAGCAGGGGCACCTCTCAGAAAGGCCTCCTCTGCCCCTCTAAGCATCTACTTTGAGCCCTGCGTCCATCTTACCAAACCAGATCCTGCAGGCCTGAAGGTCTTATTATGCTCTGCTGCTACAAAACCTTCAGTGGCTCCCTCCACCCAGCACTGGGGACACCCCCTCACCCCACCCCTGTCTCAGCCTTAGGGACTTGATCCTGCACCCCATCTTTGGATGCCTGTTTTGCCACACACTGTTCCCAACAGCCCTTTCCTCTTTCCTCTTCTCCATCCAGAAAATTCTACTGAATTTTCAAAATTCAGTTCCAACGCCATGGTAGTCATCCTGGACAGCCTAGAACAGTGCAGACTGTAACTTACTTTTTGTGTTGGACAAGAAGAAATGAGAATATCTACATTTACCTATTATGCTTATGTTGTAAATAAGAAACAAAGGAAAATGAACAGAAACTAAAAAAACAGTAACTCAAAGGGAGCTGGTTGGGATCGTATTATTTCATAATCAATAAATAAAACGAAAAGGGAAAAGAAAGCCAACCTCAAAACCGAATGCAAAAAAAGAAACAAGCAAACTTCATTGTATCTCAAAATGATAACATGACCACACTGAACAGAGTATTTCACATAATTCACCCACCTCTCCTCAGAGTGAGGCATTTCAGGACAGAAAAATGCAAAGAAACCTTAAATAGCACTCAGGAAGGATTTTTTTTTCATTGAAGTAAAATTTACAGAACGTAAAATTAGCCATTTTACAGGTTGCAATTCAGGAACATTCAGTACATTCATGGTGTTGTGCAGCCATCACTGCCCCCTGGTTCTAAAGCTCTTCATCACCCCAAACTCGACCCCATAACCATTAAGCAGCCACTGCCCATCCCCCTCGTCCCCACTGCTGGCAGAGCCGATCTGCCTTCTGCCTCCTGTGCATTCTGGGAAGCCGCTGCTCTTATATCTCACCGGTACCATCTGATGCACATTGTAGCATACAGCAAAGAGTAAATACTAATGCTACTAAGAAACTAGGTCTTCAGTGTTAGAGAAAAGAGACCCAAATATAATGTAAAAACGGTTAAGAAGAACAGATATTGTGCACCCATGCTCAGGGCAGCATTATTCACAGTAACCAATAGATGGAAATAACACAAATCGCTATCAGTGAATGAACGGATAAACAAAATGTGGCGTAAATGTACCATGGAATGTTATTCTGCTTTGTAAAGAAAGAAAATCCCGGCACATGCTACAACATGCATGAATCTCAAAAACGTGCTAATCGTGAGAAACTAGTCACAAAAGGACAGGCGTTATATGATTTCACTTACACAAGGTACCTAGAGATGCCAAATTCATAGGAAGCAGAATGGGGGCTGCCAGGGGCTGGGCCGGAAAGGTCATGGGGAGCTGCTGTTTAACGGGTGTAGGGGTTCACTTAGAGATGGTAAAAAAGAATTATCTCTGGAGATGGATCACGATGATAGATGCAAAACAATGTAAATGTGTTTAATGCCACTGAATTGCATGCTTAAAAATATTTACGATGGTAAATTTTATGTTATACTATATATTTTACCACAATAAAAAAGTTATGCCCATCCAGATGAATGCATAGGTAGATACACTTCACTTCCTTGCACAATCAAAAGAAGAAAAACAACCAATTTTAAAACAAAAAACAAGAACTGCCAGAAAATCGAACTGCATGGAAGTCTAACAACCAAGGAGTTAAAGAAGAAACATTCATCCAGACCAGTAGGAGGGGCGGCAACGGGCAGCCGGGGCAGAGGACGCATGGCAAGGTGGCAGCTGGTTGACTGGACAGTCCCACATTCGCATGTGGAATAAACCGGGAGGAACCACTGGGGAGCGAGACAGACCACACAACCCAGGGTTCCAGCGTGGAGAAATAAAGCCTCAAAACCTCTGGCTGTAAAAATCTGTGGGAGTTGCAGAGGCGGGAGAAACTGCCAGTCTCACAGAAGAGTCCATTGGAGAGACCCACAGGGTCCTAGAATGTACGCAAACCCACTCACCCGGGAATCAGCACCAGAAGGACACAGCTCGCTTGTGGACAGTGGGGGACGTGACTAAAAGTGGGGCAAGAGTCAAGCAAGCAGCATTGTTCCCTCCCTGATCTCTTCCCCACATACAGCACTACAATGCAGCAGAATGAGTTGCCCTGCCCTGGCAACTACCTAAGGCTCCACCCCTTACAATGTAACAGGTGTGCCAAGACAAAGAAATATGGCCCAAATGAAAGAACAGATAAAAACTCCAGAAAAAGGACTAAGCAATGAGCAGATAGCCAGCCTATCAGAAGCAGAGTTCAAAACACTGGTAATCAGGATGCTCACAGAAATGGTTGAGTATAGTCACAAAATAAAGGAAGAAGTGAAGACTGCACAAAGTGAAATAAGGAAAAATATACAGGCAACCAATAGTGAAGGGAAGGAAACTAGGACTCAAATCAACAATTTGGACCAGAAGGAAGAAATAAACATTCAACCAGAACAGGATGAAGAAACAAGAATTCAAAAAAATGAGGAGAGGCTCAGGAACCTCCAGGGCAACTTTAAACATTCCAACATCCAAATCACAGGAGTGCCAGAAGGAGAAGAGAAAGAGGAATAATTGAAACTTATTTGAAAAAATAATGAAGGAGAACTTCCCCAATCTGGCAAAGGAAATAGAGTTCCAGGAAGTCCAGGAAGCTCAGAGTCTCCCAAAGAAGTTGGACCCAAGGAAGCACACACCAAGGCACAACATAATTAAAACATCAAAATTTAAAGATAAAGAGAGAATCTTAAAAGCAGCAAGAGAACAGGAGATAGTAACCTACAAAGGAGTGCCCATCAGACTGTCAGCTGATTTCTCAAAAGAAACCTTACAGGCAAGAAGGGGCTGGAAACAAGTATTCCAAGTCATGAAAGGCAAGGACCTACATCCAAAATTACTCTATCCAGCAAAGCTATCATTTAGAATGGAAGGGCAGATAAAGTGCTTCCCAGATAAGGTCAAGTTAAAGGAGTTCATCATCACCAAGGCCTTATTATATGAAATGTTAAAGGGACTTATCTAAGAAAAAGAAGATGATCAAAACTATGAACAGTAAAATGACAACAAACTCACAGTTATTAACAACCAAACCTAAAACAAAAACTAAGCAAACAACTAGAACAGGAACA
>VMDR010002757.1:0-32923 GCA_007922815.1 Macrotus californicus
TGGCAGACCCTGTATTTAACAACACATTTCTGAGCTGAGAAAGGAAAGTAAGGAAAAAGTGGAGAATAGTTATGTGCATGGAAAGACACCGCAGTTCGTGGTGTGTGTACTTGGTGAAACATCTCAAATTTCACTAAGCAAATTAGCTAATTTGTTAATTACTAATGGAAGGAAGAAAACGAGTTTGTATATAAATGGGTAAAAACTTCTCTAAATATGGTGTGCAGTTGCTCACATACAGTTCTGTATGTAGCCATCTTCCTATAGTGCTATTAAATCAGTCAATTATAAAAAGAGGCCTGTTTTACATTCTGTGGTGCCGTTAGGTGACTTTTCTAAAAAACGACTTTTCACCCTGGCTGGTGTGGCTCCGTGGACTGAGCACGGGCTGCAAACCAAAAGGTTGCGGGTTCGATCCCAAGTCAGGGCCCATGCCTGGGTTGTGGGCCAGGTCTCCAGTCGGGGGCGTGTGAGAGGCAACCAACAGATCTCTTGCACATTGATGTTTCTCTCCCTCTTTCTCCCTCCCCTCCCCTCCCCTCCCCTCTCTTTAAAAAAGTGAATAAAATACTTTAAAAAGCACATGATTTTTCCCTTTGCCACTTGCCAAAACAGTACATGACTATTGATGAAAATGTGAACTTATAGCACGTGTGGCATAGGTTTGCTGGGACAAGGATATAAATGCTCTCAATCTTCATTTTAGAGAATTAAAGTGATTTTTGTTAACATGACTCATTTTAAGTTCATATTTAATCTTCCGTGGCTTTGCGAACAGACCTGCTGCTGGGCGGGACACCGGCAGACTGTGGACCCGGTGTGGGTTCAGTCAGGTGCTTGTCTGCCCTTGCTCGCTGTGGGGCCTGAGGCAGGTTGCTCAGCTTTGCTGGTCCTGTTTCCTCAGCTGTAGAAGAGGGAGGACAACGGTACACACTTGCTAGAATTGTAAAGATTAAATGCAGAAACACATGTATGCTGTGTCTGACACACGCAGCGCGTGCGTGTCAGACTATGGCCGCAGGGATGTTCGAGTTGTAATTATGTCTGAAAAGCACTGAGCTCAGTGGATGGCACACCAGCACTCCAGGGTGGCTGTTGCTGCCCTGGCGGTGGTTTGGAGTCCAGTGCACAGGCGAGCTGTTTGAATTGTGCCTTCTCTTTAGCCAGGGAGGCAAGAAGTCACACAGCAACAGAAGAACCTGTCAGACCAGAACAGATCTCAGGCTGCTGACAGAGGAGACGGCGAGCGGCCCGAGAGGCAGGGACTGAAACACACTGCTCCTGGAAACAGGCGGACGCTCCGCAGACACACTGCCAACGACGCAGCTGTGCCACCAGGCCCAGAGACTGCCAGCGACCTCCCGGTTCCCCAGGAGGCTGGTATTTCCCAGTCTTAACAGTAATATGGAATTAATTCGGCAGCCAAGAAGTGAGTCCTTAACCAGAAGATGCTGAGCATGAATACAGCTTAGGACTAAATGTACTTTCTGTTTGGCTTGAGAGAAAGCAGAAAGTTCCCGAAAGCTTTTCTGTGGCTGGAAGGGTACAACGAGGAAAACGATCGCCATCTCCTTCCTCTTCAGAGCTAACGAATACACTTGAAAAGGACGAGACGAAATTTCAGTGGTGTCCAGTTCCTTAGGACTAGGGTGCATGGTTCTTTTAAAAATTTTTAAATTTATTTGGAGAGAGAAACATGGATTTGTTCTTCCATGTATTTATGCTTTCATTCGTTGATTCTTACCTGTGCCCTGACCAGGGATCAAATGCGCCATTGGGACGCTCTAACCAACTGAGCTACCTGGCCAGGGCTGTTTCTTCTTAAGTATTAGGGTCCTCTGGTTACAGTGAGAGGTGTCATCGCCAGGTTCTGACCTCCTCCTGCTGAAAGGTGCTGACCTTTGTGACATACATGAATTAACCAGAAGCTAGAACAATTCTGCCACGTGGGGTGAGCTGAAGGGAAGCAGTTCAGGTTCTATGGTACTGTGGAGGCCAAGCAGAAATGTCACATTTGAATGAAGAAAATAGGACCTGGAAAATGTTCCTTTGCAAAGCGACACTTGAACCCAAAGATGCCTAAATGCCATTTTGATGTTCATTTTAGTGATAAGGACATATATGGCCTGTTTGGCACTATGTATGTGAGAAAAAGTGGGTGTAATGTTTCTAGCAACCAGGTACGTAGAGATATGCGATCACTGCACATGCGCACCTGTAGCAGTGTCGGTAGGAACACCCTTTCCGTGAAGAGCCTTCCCTTAAATGTCACATCTGAGGACGGGGTGGTAACAGAAGGTAGATTTGGCACATCTTTTCTTAGTCTTTTAATTCAGATTCAAAACTTACAGCACAAACCAGGTCAAAGTAACTTTGAGTTAGAATTTAATGCCATTTATTCCTTTTTATGAATTTCTATAAATTATACTTATTTTTTTATGTGAATTGGTCTAGATCCACAAACATGGGTTTGTCCTGAGTACATCTGCAAATAACTTTGTGCTAGGGAAGTGGCTTTGTGCATGTTCTTAGAAATACTCGTGTGTGTAGAGAAGGGAGGGCTGATTATTTTTCTACAAATAATTTATGATTTCTAATTTTCTAATGTGCCTTGGGTATGTGCCAAACGATGGAAAAGAAACAGTAAACTTTATGATTCTTGAGTGTGTCATGTGTACTTTTTTAGTTAAGTACTTGCTATGGAGATAATATGTTTCGAAACCTCTGCTGTAAGCATGTGCTTTGTGTGTAGAAAAAGCTCCCCCACTGCACTGCACGGATATACACTTTATTTTTCGGCTATAGGTATGACTAACTGAAACGTAAGCTGGGTCACTCAGAGCACATCATTTATTACCCGTCTCCCCTGACTAGGGCTGATAATACATTAGACACGGTGCTTAGGGCCCACAAAAATGATTTCTTTTATAATCAGAAGAAAAATGAATATATTACAGCTTCTTAGCCTGCCCACACAGGAAGTGAGTGCTGTTGCTTTGCAAATTTAATTCATTTTTATCCTTTTCTGTTGGGGACCACTTTGTGTGGCATCTGAGACTGTAGCCGCATGCAAGCAAGGCCTGGGGAGAGGCCTGTAAGTCTTGACCGGAGCGCTGGGAATGCAGGAGGCAGGCATGACCCAATGCTAGCACCGACGGTTCCCGTGGGAAATCAGGCCTGAAGAATGCATTGTACCCTTTGAAGCCTGCTTTGCTTTGTGTAGCCCTGTTGCTATGAACCAGATAAGCATAAGGAATGAACTCCTTATCTCATGAAACACCAACCATCTGGTGTCAGCATGTCTAACAGACCCAGACCCTGAGGCAGATCTCTGTTCTTTCCATTGTTATCTATAAATAATATCCGTTTTCTATTAACCATAGCCTTTGGGCATTGACCGATGAGCTACGCCTGCATGCTGTATACCCCTGCACATACAGATCCCTATAAAAGGCACTTCAGAGAAGGGCTCGGGGCATTCTCCACTAGAGGGAATCGCCACCCCCTTTCCCGCCAGAACAACAGATTGTGTCCAGGATGACTCATTCTCATCCACAGTGGCGGGAGAGCTCCACGGGACGGGGCATCCCACACTTCTCCACTTTTGAACAAAACAACTCATTGACTTAAGTTGCTATGGTTCTCAACCATCCTAATTAAGAAACCATATCCTGTAGTTTATCAAAAAAGCCATTTCCAGCACACAATGATGCCGCCAAATCTTTTGGATGGTACAATATAATTTTAGCAATTGCCCTGGCAGGCAGAACCATCAAATGAGGAAACAATTTCAGAGAAATAAGGGGGCTAATTTGTTTGCGCTATCAGAGCTGGGGACAAAGCACAATCGGCAATGACTTGGCAGTATCATCGGAATTGGCAATTTCCAGCTTGTTGTTCCTTCACCTGGAGACAGAAATACCCTAAATGGACTGTCAGTCTTAAGAGAGGAGTTTCCTCTTGAGGTATTCTGGTAATCAGCAGGGTGAGCCATCTGAAGTGATTTCTCTCAATTATATTTAAAAACACTTGTTGTTTTTTCTCCAATTGCTTTCCCACTTAAAACTAAACTTGACAACTTAGAAATTGCTAATGCTCGAGTTTCCATTTTGAATGTTCTGAATTCGAAGTACTGCCAGTAGAATAAGCACTCCCCACTCACTCCCTGGACTGAAACGTATTCCACCCTTGTGGTCTTCAAGAACGTCCACCCCTACATACAGAACCACTTTCCATTCTCAAGTGTCTCTGAAGCCCAGCTTGACAATCTGTAAACACGTCCACATCGGTGGTTGACAGTGGTAACAATATTTGCTGAGAAGTGTCTAGTCTCCCTCCAGGATTTTAATGTAACTGAGACCTAAAGCAAAATTTACCTGTCACGAATTTTTTTCAAAATCCTTCATCAAAATTTACTTTTGACTATTTAATTCTATTCCTTAAAAAAAATGTTGACATTCTTAATGGTTCTACTCACTTGTTTGTTCATTCAGAAATGCTAATCACTACCCTGACTAGTGTGGCTCAGTGGACTGAGCACTGGCCTCCAAACCGAGAGGTCGCCGGTTCAATTCCCAGTCAGGGCACAGGGTTGCAGGCCAGGTCCCCATTTGGGGGCGTGCAAGAGGCAACCTCACATACTGACATTACTCTGCCTTTCTCATTCCCTTCCCCTCTCTAACAAAGTAAATAAATAAAGTCTTTTTAAAAATTAAAAAAAAAAAAAGACATGCTAGTCACTGAATTTCAACACTGACTTTCTTTGTTCACTAGTTACAAATTTCAAGTCTCTAACAGAGCAGACTCTCCAACGTACGACAGTTTAACATACGTCGACAGCGTGCTAGCTAACGCAGAGACTGGAGTGTGGACCACATTTCCCGTCACTTTTCTGCAGCTGATTCCACTCATCACATTAAACATTCTAACTTCCTCTCGGGCTGGGTCTCACAGAACTAAGACATCTAAAAGGTTGTATCGAACAGCTCACTTTAGAGTTAAATTTACGGATTAAATTTATGAGCAAAGGGGAGTGAAGCACAATATAAAACATGACATTTGCTTTAAATTACCTGCAACTTTATTGAAGAACCCAGAACATTTCTACCAAAATGTTTAACTGTCGTTAAAGCATCAACTAGACTTTCATCATTAGAAGTATCATTTTTCTTACAAACATGTTTATTATTATTGAAGTGTTATTACCAGCATACCCTATTGTGGGAATTCTTTTCAATGGAAGTTTCACTCTCCTTACAGAGGTTTTGGGACAGAGGTAGTATTTGTTAGATAATTTAATATTACCTCAAGGCCTTTGAAAAGCAGACTATAAATGAAACCAAAGCTAAGAAAATTCTTACATTAAATGTAAGTACTATTTGCAGGAAGATGCTTTCGGAACCTACGTCTTGGAAATTTAAAAGTTGACTCCACTGGTGCATGGGCGTTAACTCCCATGATGTCACTGGATGCCGCTGTCTTCCCACTGAAGACTGCTCAGGTAGTTTCCATTCTGCCAGAGCCACTTTCCCACCTAACGCCAATGTCACAATCACAGAGGGTATGTTCAGGCTGCTACATGTTCAAAAGTTTTTGGTAGGAAAGGAAAAAATGCAAAATACAGATCTGCTGTTCATTCAGCTAGAGTACTAAAATAATTCTGCCCAAATTGTTTTACTTTACATAACAAGTTTATTTTTCTAAAGGTATATAAACAGTAAACAAGGTAAACATTCAATCAGATCTTAGCTTCTGCCAAGCATTATCTGTCCTGCAACTGTCCCATGAGTTGCAGGGCCTACGCACTCAGGATTCAATAGTCGTCATCTTCATCGGAGTCCATCACTTTCCTCCTGTTGAACTGTGGGGAGCGCGGGGACGGAACAAGTGTCACCATGTGTGTAATAAAGCACAGCCCAGACTCTCAGAAGAGATAATGTCCCCTACTACAAGACATTTTTGTCTGTCTTTAAAACAACTTCGTGTTTTAGACCTAAGGGGGGAGGGAACGATGACACAAAGCCTTAAAGATTAGACCCCTCAATATGTTCAGCCCTGTCCCCCACACTTCCACGTGTCACACAGTGGGAATGTCCACGGGCTGAAACGTGCTGTGACACAGTGTATGTATACTGAACACAACATTTCAAGTATCAACTTTTCTCTTTTGCCATGGGTATTTGGGGAAACTTACTTTAACTGTGGTTTTCTTTTCTGTTTGTTGGCTTACTTTTTCAAGGATTTCTATTAAACCTTGTTCTGTTACCTAGGATAACCAGAAAAAAAACAGCACTTTTAAGCAAAGAACTGACCCCAGCAAATTGAATCATTGTAGTCTTTCCGGGGTGTGGAGGTAGAGGTCAAGAGGGAAGGAGAGGTAGGACAAGAGGTTGGAACCACCAGTTATAACGACCCTGGCTGGTGTGGTTCAGTAGGTTGAGCACTGCCCTGTGAAGTGATTAGTCACCAGTCTGGTTCCTGGTCAGGGCATATGCCTGGGTTGCAGGCCAGGCCCCGGCCGGGCACTTGTGAGAGGCAACCAACTGTCTGTTTCTCTCACACATTGATGTCTGTCTCCCTCTTTCTCCCTCCCTTCTCTTCTAAAAAGTAAATAAAGTGTTACCAAAAAACAAACTATCAGTTATAATTGCAAGCATACCTTGTTTTATTATGCTTTGCTTTATTGCACTTCACAGTGTTGCATATTTTACAAAGTGAAGGCAAGACCCTCCAGCAAAAACAAGACTATGACTTGCTTTATTGCAGCTGTCTGAAACCGGACTTGCAGCATTTCCGAGGTGTACCTGTTAGTTTAAGTTCCAAACAGAACTGCTCTGTTCATCATCTGAGGAGGGGAAAGTATCCCGAGAAATCCAAAGTTAACAGGTATTTAAGAATGTCTTTACCACCACTAACAGACAAAGACAACCACCTACACCCCTCTGTTGTGTCAGTGATAGACACACACCACCTCTTCTTCCCTTGAGACCCTGAAAGGTTAAATGCAGGAGACAGTCGCTCAGAAAAGATGAACCATGGGGATAATGGGGGGAAGGGTTTCCAGGAAACACTATAAAGGACACATGGACAAAACCAAGGGGGAGGGTGGGAGCAAGGGAGGGAGGTGGGTTTGGCTGGGGTAGGGGGGAGTAGGGGGGGAATGCAGACAACTGTAAATGAACAACAATAAAGTAATTAAAAGAGAAAAAAAAGATTAACCAGTCACTGAGTCTTCCACACACCATTTTAGTGTAAGGGGTTCAGGGCAGGAGTGACCCCTGCAGGGTGTGGTGGCAGCAGAGGGCTTCCCAGTGCCGGTGAGGTGCATGTGCATCTTTAGGGACAGTCTTGCAAGAATATACCCATCAGGGCATTACAGCGACACACACAATAACCAGGGTTTTAGCACCCCCACTTGCAAAACAAGCTTCATGTCTGCCTATGTTGGTGGTGTTTTAATATGTACTGTGGAGAAACCCTGTTTTCAGTATAGAAGCTACTGAAGCCAGCTGGCCCTCACAGGCATCAGGTCACAGACACCAACGAGGTTCCACAACAACGTCAGGAGAAGAGCAGCAGAGGGTTTTCGGAAAGGCAATCAGTTATCTTTTAGGATTTATGGTCGATACAATTCTTGCCTTAAAAAATTGCTTCCTTGAAATAGTCAACAAGATTTCTTTAACCAACAGGTGAAATTGACTTTTTTTTATTTTGGAGAGAGAGGAAGGGAGAGAGACAGAAACATTGATTTGTTATTCCACTTATTTATGCATTCATTGGTTGATTCTTGTGTGTGCCCTGACTGGGGATCAAACCCCCAACCTTGTGCATTGGGACGAAGCTCTACCAACTGAGCCACCCAGCCAGGGCAAAACTGACCTTTTGAAGACATGTTTTCATAATGCAGGTGCCAACAGGTAAAACTGACTGCAGCTTACCTTCCCACTTAGCTGTCCGTATCTTGCCATCTGTATAAGGTAATTCTCTACTCCTTTAGTTTTTTCAGGCTTTACAAGTGCTAAGTTACTTACTAAAAAGACAAAAATGCAAAGACATCAAAACTAAATGCATTTATAACTTAAAATTAAGCAACAGCATTTCCAAAGCACTTCACAGACTTATTATGTCTTGAGACTACCAAGGTAGAACGGCAGAAGGTACCGTTTCCCTCTTAAAAATGAGGACACTGCCCTGGTCAGATGGCTCAGTTGGTTGGAGCATCTCCCCGTACAGCAAATGGTTGGGGGTTCAATTCTTGGTCAGGGCATATACCTAGGTTGTGAGTTCGATCCCGTCTCTCTCTCTCCCCATCTCTCTTAAATCAATAAACATATCCTTGGGTGAGGATTAAAAAAAATAAGGAAACTAAAGTTCAGCCATGTCAATCTCAGTCAAGGCCACACCGAAGTAGTGGTAGAGCCAAGATTGAACTTGGGTCCTCAGAGTCTAAGCCCCATGTTTTTTAAAAAAAGGACTGGGTTGACCACAAAGTCCATTTAGTTTTTTCCCTAAAATAAAACACACATTTTTTCATTTTTACCAATAACTTTATTGATTTGGATATTCTGAGTATGTCGGCTATCTCCCGCATGATATACATTTATCATTCTCAATTAATGTCTCGACTTGATTGCTGTCAACTTCAGTGGCCTACCCGGCCGCGGAGCATCGTCCAGTGAGAAATCTCCAGCACGACACTCCACAGACCACGTCTGACAAGTTCGATCAGCCACAGCACCTTCTCCATATACTGCAAAAATCTTTTTCTGTGTTTTTACCTTTCTTTAAAAAATAAAGCATAATATGCCGAAAATGTTGCATATTTTCTTCCATCTTCAATATTATAATAGTTACCCAAAAATTCATCAATTTTGATGTTTTGTTTTTTTTTTTAAGGATTTTTTAAAATTTATTTTTAGAGAGAGGGGAAGGCAGGGAAAAAGAAGAGAGAACACTGATCAGTCACTTCTCACACAACCCCAACTGAGGACCTAGCCCAAAACCCAGGCTGGTGCCCTGACCAGGAGTTAAACTGGCGACCTTTCTGTTAGCAGGTCAATGCCCAACCCGCTGAGCCACACCAGCCAGGGCTTGGTAGGTTTTCTTTAAATGCATCCTGAATGACAGCTGTCACAATACAATCTAACAAGATTAAGTGGAATGAAGTTAAAGACAACTAAGTGCCACTAAGTGCCACTTATGAAAAACAAATGAACTTTTTGGCCAACCCAAAATGACTGTTCTCTGGAAAATAAGTAAGTCTGCCTCTTCTAAGCTGGGCATCAAGTTACAACACAGAAGATACCGGTTCATTCCAACTGGTTCACTTAACTTTTTTCTTCTTGGTTTTTATTATGAAAAATTATAACTAAAACTGATACATGATATTCTCTTTGGTTTTGAATTATGAAAACTTATTAATGAGACAAATACAATAACCCCACCCCGTTCCTATCACTGAGGTCAACCACCAGCAACACTTTGTAACTGACTTAGCAGTTGTTGACTATACGTTCTACCTCATGAGCACGGGGGGATCATCTCCTTGGTAGAGAACCAAGCCAAGACATTTAATAATTTAAGTCCATTTCTTACAAGTATCTGTATTTTAAGTGTTTTTAAGCAAAATAAATGTTTAATCATGAGACAGCAATAATTTTGTATCTCACCACTCAACTAACCCAAGCCAGTTTTATGGAGACAGAGAAAACTGAAGATGCTTACACCGGGCCCGGGCTGACTGGTCCAGAACTTGGGCTAAGACGCTGTTTCTCATCTCCGCTTCTCTACAACAAGAACAGGCCAAGCAAAGTCAGAGCTAAGCTGTCAGCGTTCCTATCGGACACACAAAAATGTGACTCACTCGATACATTTCCCGAGATGGAGGGTTGCTACAGACAGACTGCGCTACAGAAAGTGCTGTACGCACGGCAGCAGCTCTCATTACAGCAGACGAGCCCACTCACAGACTCCTGGTTGGAGAGCAGGTGACAGCCAGTGGGCAGAGGAGGTGAGGGGTGGAGGGGTCAAGGAAAAAGGTCTCGGGGACATGGACAACAGTGTGGTGACTGCTGGGGGGAGGGAGATGTAAGGGCACTAGACGGTAATGGAAAAAATACAATAAAGATTAAATTTCAAAAATAAGTAAGTAAAGAGTCCACTCTTGCTCTCAAAAGCCAGCTTTATATGTGTGGGTATAAACATACCAGGTTGAAAGGTACAACTTTACAGTTTTATAATTTACATAGGAGTTTTGGTTCAACCACCATTACCAACATTTATTAAGTATCTACTGTGTGAGAGGTGCTAGAAATTTGTAGTGATATTAAAAGACTGATTAATCCGTGCAATTATCTCAGAGATGAAGAAGCTGAGACGTGGGGAAACTGTAACAGCATGTAAGTAACTGTGGCAAAGCTGGAACCAAATCCCATTGTTTCAAGACTCAGTTCTTGGGTGGGAAGGGGGAGTGAAATTATAACTCTGCAACTATCTTCGCACCTTCCCACCTATCCAAGTAGGACCTAGTTCATGTTCATGGGACAGTGGTCTCAAACTTTTTTAAGTAGCAGCAATTTTTTTTAAGTGAAGTCCTTCAAGTAACTTTGGCTGAATTGAGGGGGAACTGAGGCTGGCTATGCCCACTATCGCCCCCCCATCAGAAGAGCCCTAGGGCTCATGGAACACAGTTTGAAGTCCACTTCCATGGGCCGTGTCCTTACTGCACCTGAGTACTTCAGTTCAATCCTGCCATAAACAACTGTTACTCCCTTTCACTGAATCTAAGACGCTGTTGCCTATAAGGTGGGCGTGTGCTGCTAAGAACAAAAAGAGCCGAGATGGAGTCTAATAGGAGACCCCACACTCAAAGCTGAGGCATCAAAGAGCAGCGACAACAGGAAATAAACTTGCCATGCAAAAAGGAACAGCAAATAAGGATGCACGCCTCAAACCTGGCCGAGTGGAGGAAGAAAAAAATTTCTTGGAGAATTTCAACCTCAAGCCTTAGTCATGCACATTTACTGTCTGGAACCTCAAGCACAGAATTTAATTTTAAGAAGCTCAGATTAGAACTACACCCAAGTGATGTCAGAAGCAGAAGTAAATCCTCTCTGGCAGACTCCAGGACAACAGTGACCGATCATGAAACCCACCCCAATTTCAGGCATGTTAACATGTGAACGAAGACACACCTTGGAATCAATGACACTCATGTAGTTTCACCGTCTTCTGAGCACTACCCCAGGTGTTTACCATCTTCACCCACTAAAACAAGCCACGTATGAGCAGGAACCTTCTCTGACTTGCCTATTTCCATGGACCCAGCATAGTGCCTGACCTACAGCAGGTGCTCAATAAACACCCACTGACTGAGTTGAAAGGCAGCACGATGGTGGCAGGGAAAAATGGGTCAATCAATAAGCATAGTTTCAATTTTGCAAGATGAAAAAGTTCTAGAGATCTGCTGCACAATGATGAGAACACAGTTAACATGACAGAACTGTGCACTTACAAATGGGCGTTATAGTACCTTTGTTATGTATTCTTTTATCACAGAAATGAAAAGGCAGCATGACGGGATAACTAACTATTCATTCAATAAACCTGCCGAGTGCAAGGCATTCTGCCATGTGCTAGGATAAAATAAGAATGGTGTGACAGTTAATATTTATCTAGCGTTTATTAAATTTGAGGTGCTGGACCATGTAGCCCTCACAACATCCCTAGGAGGTGGTCCTCGTCTCATGTTCGTTTTAAGACAATCACAGTTTGGCGGAGAAACAACCAGTAACTGCATTTAACGAGGTAGTAAGTGCTGTGAGATTCTACACACGTTTATTTAACAAGTTAGTAACAGATACCCCGATGATTTATGAAAAATTACTATTCCAGAAAAAACTTAAGATTAACACACTATTAAAGTAACAAGTTAAAAACAACATTTGGTGAAACAGCCCGTACCTGTGCTTTGCCTCCTGTTGTGCTGCATCGCCAGGATCCTGAAAAAATAATTTTGTCTTGGTCAAGTAATTAATTTCATAGAGGATAAAACAGAAAGTATTTTGTTTCAGATACCTAATAGGGCCCTGCAGCGGTAGAGATCAAATTATTGCCAAATAATTAAAAGCTGGGTCTTCCAAAGGCTGGGGGGAAATGAAGACAATTGTATTTGAACAATAAAAAAATAAGCTGGGCCTTACAGAAGTCAATGGGATGGTTTCCACTTATTAAAATGCTTCGATAAGCTCCTAAAGTCACAATCTAATGGAATGTTTTAGAATACAAACAACCATTAGGGAGGGGAATCCCTGTACAATGAAAATGTGTTTGACGAGGCAACAGTAATTTCTGAGGTTAAAAAATGTGCTGGGTATTGGGGACGCTGCTGCCTCAAACGCGCTTCCTTGGAGACTACCGCGTTCCAGCCCTTCCACGGTCCTCCCTCTCTCTGGGCAACGGAGTCATTACTTGAACACTCATCTATGGGATTCGTGTTTAGGGGCTGGCTCCTCCCCGGGGCTGTCACTCCACATTGGACGCGCCCCACTGTACCTCACACAGCAGACCCCCAACAAATGTTGGTCTCCTACTGCAGTCAGAATTTTAGAAAACAATTCCGCTGGAACCAGCAGTCAAAAACAGGCTAAACATTCTGCTTTGGACAGGGCGCGACCTCTGGGGCGAGTCGAATACTGCCCGAGAGAGGCCTCCAGCCAGACCCACCCGGGACAGCACGTGGTCGGCACGCTGCCCGAAACCCCACACGCCGCGACAGGGAGAAAGGCCCAGGACGTCCACGGAGGCAGCGGCGGGGTTCCCCACCAGCGGGCCCAACACCAGCGGCCGCGCCCTCCACCTCGGGCGAGGGCGGCGCCCCGCAGGAAGATGGGCAGGGCGCGCTCACCCCGTGCTTCGCCTGCAGCTCGGCCAGCCTCTGCTTCCGCAGAGCCTCCAGCTCCTCCTCTGCCATGGTGCGACCGTCCCGGTACAGCAGCCGCAAGCCCCCTGCGGCCCTCTCGGAGTTACCTCCCGCAGCCTCACAGGGAGAGCGCGGCCTTCCCCACTGCGCAGGCGCCCGCAACTCCCAGGCATCACCAATCCAGCCCGGAGCCGCGCCTCCGGACGCAGCCAGGGCACCTGGAGTGGCCCGATTCCGCGATCGCAGGAGGTCGGGCTTGGGGCGGGGCTGTGGGCGGAACCCGTGTGGGGAGCTGTGTCCAGTGCGGTCCCGCCTCCCTTCCCATGTGGACACTCTGCCCTTGTGGGTATCACGTGGGCTAGGGCCCGGCTGCGAGTGGGATAAGTTAGAAATCTGAAAACAGACCATCGTAAGCAAGTAAAATAGTAACAGGCAAAATTTGTTGGTGGTCTGTGGATAGGCTCATGTTATCTCCATTTACAGATGAGGATCCCTGGGGTTAGAAAGACTAAGTGGTTGATGAAAATGTTCTTAAACTGGACCGTAGTGAGGGCTGCACAACTCTTAAATTTGCTACAAAGACATTAAATTGTACACTTAGATTGGGTTAAAGGGGTGCCAGCGGCGGAGATAGAAGAGACTCGCTGGTCACTGGTCATTAAGAAGCCAAGTTAAAGCAAATTGGAGGGTGAGACTTGGGCACAGACAGGCCTTTCCTCCGAGGTTTGGAGCCAACTTCTGGACACCCCTTTTCCCTCGAGGGCCTGTCAGAGGCTGTTGGGGTGGGCAGCTGTGGCTGCGTGAACTCCCTGGAGGGGGGCTGTGCGGAGGGTGCAGCTTTGGAGTGGGGGCATTGTCCTGTGTGGGGTAACCTGTTAGTAATTCACATTATGCGCCCGCTATTTTTTCAATAGTGACAAAATATAGTATAAGTGTTTACATTCTTGGCTATTGTTACTGTACAGTTCAATAGTGTTATTAAGTACATTCACATAAATTCTTTTCATCTAGTAAAACTGAAACTCTATACCCATTAAGTAACAACACCCCAACCCCCTTCCCCTCTCTCCCCAAACCTTAGTAACCACCATTATATTCTCTGCCCCTTATGATTTTGACTGACTACCTCATGTAAATGGAATCATACAATATTTGTCCTTTTGTGACTAGCTTATTTCACTTGGCATACTGTCCTCAAAGTTCATTCATGTTGTAGCACGTGTTAGAATGTCCTTCCTTTTATGGCTAAAAAACATTCCACTATATGTATATATTGCATGTTGTTTATCCATTCATCCATCAGTGGACACTTGGGTTGTTTCCACTATTTGGCTACCATTAACAACATGCCATGAACATTATTTAGAATATAAATATCTCTTTCAATTCTTGGGGATAGAGAATCTATGTGTTTTGAATTTAATATTCTTAAACATTAATAATGCTTTTTCTCTAATATTTAAATAGGCAAGATTTGGGAGTGTGGAGAGAGTGTTAAAATGGTAGTCTGAAGTCTTGAATTCCATTTCAGTGTGTCACAGCTGAGATCCTTTGTGGACCATTTGTGGAATGGGTTCTGGGCTGGCTCACGTGACTTCCACATACAAATGTCAGCCTTGGGTCAGGAGGATGCAACTGTACCTGGGCTGGTGCCTGAGTGACACTCACAAGGAAGTGAGGAAATCAGAATCATGTGAAAACAGAATCAGCAAACAGGTATCTTCATGTCATTCCTTAAATCAGAACACACTCCCAGTGGATCCAACATTTAAAGGTTTAAAAACTATGTCACAAAACCATGATAAATTTTTTATGTATTTATGTAGCTATTTAGTGACAGAAATGAAAGGACTCTCCAAAAATCCATCTGGATTGGGCCTCTCTTTTAAATATATTCTCTGACAGCTTTTAATTTTCTTCTAGGGTCATCAGCCTGTTCAGGTTTTCTTGTTTCTTCTCAAGATAATTTTAATTTCTAGAGAATCATTCACTTCCATCAGGCTTTCCCATTGTAGAAACATTTGGCTATCACACCTGTATGTGGGGTTAGATCCTTTTTAGGGATTGTTGGTTTGATTGTTGACTTGATTTATTTGGGTTATTGTTTGTTTTTCTTTTCTTTTTTAAAAAATATTTATTTATTTTTAGAGAGAAGGGAAGGGAGGGAGAAAGAGGGAAGGAAACATCAATATGAGAGAGAAACATCAATCAGCTGCCTTGTGCTCCCTGACCAGGACTGAGCCTGAGACCCAGGCACATACCTGACTGGGACCAAACCAGCGACCTTCCTTCCGCAGGACGGGCCCAGCCCACAGGGCCACACCGGCCAGGGCTCCTTGTTTTTCTAGATTGTGCTTTCCAGGCACTTTAACATTTCACTGTTTTTTTCCCCAAAGAACTCAAATTTATCAATATTCTTTCATAATTGATTACTTACCGCTTTTATCTTTATTTCTATCTCTTTTTATATTTTCATTGTTTTTTTTTTCAGTTCCTTCAGATGGATGTTCTCTTTCTTTCTATTTATTTCTGTTGAATAGTGAAAACATTTAAGGAATTCATTTACATGTGAGTAGTTTTGGTTGCATCCCACGTGTAGTGTTTTCAGTGTTCACATTTTTTTTCTCTATCATAATGTTCTAAAACATTTTTCTGTTGTTTTGAGATAATAATAATTTCTCTAAAACTTGACAAAATAGGAGCCGGGAGGAGGGGGGAAAAAACTTGACAAAATATTTGGGTTTTTTTAAGCCCATGATACATGGGGAAGACAGCTATTCCCGGCCCAGTCTTAACCAACCCAGTCTCAGTTCCCTGAAGGTGAAAACCTTCCCTCTAGCTTCCCTCTCTCTCTAGTTGTTCCCCTAGTATTACCTTCACGTATTCTTTTAACAACGGTTGATCCAGTGCCTTCCTCCTAGATTCCAAATAACTATTCTCTGTACCAGTGTATATAGAGGTGAATAAAAACATGGCGGAGTGGCAAACGTCACTGCCTATCCTGACTTACATAGTACTGGTGAAAGATTGAATAAATATGTAAATAAGTAAAAGACAGCCTGTAGATTATATGTAGATGGTGATAAGTGAAGTGCTACAGAGGAAAACATGAAGCAGGTGGTGGGAATAGGGAGTGGTGTGTCAGGGAAGTCTTCACTGATGGTGAGTTTTGAACAAAGACCAGAAGGAAGAGAATGAGAAAATCACAAAGACATCTTAGGGAAGCATATTCTAGGCAGAGAAACAGAAAGCCACGGACCCTGAAGGAGGAGCATGCCTGACGTGTTTAAGGAACTACGAGAGCCGTTGAGGCTAGACTGTAACCTATGGGAGGAAGGAAGCAGGCAAAGGCACCCTCAGGAAATGAGTTAAGAGGTTATATATTTAAATAATATACCTATGTTGTTTTTCTTTTTCCTTTTTTTTTTTTTGAGAGAGAGAGAGGAAGAGGGAGAGAGATAGGAGAAAAAGAAACATCAATTTGTTGTTCTACTTGTTTATGCATTCATTGGTTGATTCCTGCATGTGCCTGACCAGGGCTCAAACCCGCAACCTTCGGGTCTCAGGGCAATGCTCTAACCAACTGCACCACCTGGCCAGGACTGTCATTTCTTAATTTGTATAGTTTAGACATTTTATGAGTGACCTCCTATGATGCATAAAGATTTAACACATTTCTAGAACCCTTGTTTCCCTTCCTTCTTAGTTTTCTAAAATACGTATTACTATTTTTAGTTCTGAATTCGGTTATTGTTATATCTTCAAGTAATAGTTATACCTGCTTATTATTCCATCAAGTTTAGACGGTGTCTCTTTAAAAATTTTTTATTGAGCCCTGGCTGGTGTAGCTCAGTGGACTAAGCATGGGCCTGTGAATCAGGGAGTTGCCGGTTTGATTCCCGGTCAGGGCACATGCCTGGGTTGCAGGCCAGGTCCCCATTTGGGGACATGTGAGGGGCAACCACACGTTGATGTTTCTGTTTTTCTCCTTCCCTTCTCCTCTCTCTAAATAAATAAATAAAATCTTTAAAAAATTAAAAAAAAAAAAACCTTGAATTTCTTTAAAAAATTTTTACTGAATTATTGGGGTAACATTGGTTAAAGTAATTATATAGGTTTCAGGTGTACAGCTCTACATCATCTGTATATTATACTGTCAGGTAGCTCAGTTCTTGGGTTGCAAGTTCAGTCCCCTGGTTGTGGCTCATAAGGGAGATGACCTGTTGATGTATCTCTCCCACATCAGTATACCTCTCTCCCCCTTCCTCTCTCTCTAAAATCAAGAAACATATTCTTGGATGAGGTTGTTTTTTTTTTTAAAGTACACACACACACAAAGCAGCAACCAAGGAATGCATAAATAAAACAAATTGATGATTTTGTCTCTCTCAAATCAATAAAAAAATTTTAAATGTAAATATTTTCTCTCATTTGATGGTTTGCCTTTTAATTTTGTTGATAGTGTCTTTTGATGCTCCATAGTTTTAAATTTTGCCCTGGCTGGTGTGGCTCAGTGGATTGAGTGCTGGCCTGTGAATCAAAGGGTCAGTGGTTCAATTCTCAGTCAGGTCATATACCAGGTCCCCGGTAGGGGGCACACAAGAGGCAACCATACATCAATGTTTCTCTCCCTCTTTCTCCCTCCCTTCCCCTCTCTAAAAATAAATATTTTTTAAAAAGTTTTTAATTTTGTTGAAAACCAAATTATCAATTTTTCTTTTTTTGCTTGTGCTTTTGGTCTCATATCTAAGAAATCATTGCCAAATCCAGTGTCATACAGCTTTCCCTTATATTTCCTTCTAGAAGTTCTACAGTTTTAGCTCTTATGTTCAGGTCTTTGATCTTTTTTGAATATTTTTTTTTGTATATGGTATAAGGGTCCAGTATTTTTTGTCTTTTGTTTTTGCATGTGGGTATCCAGTTTCTTATAAACTGTTAATTTTAGATGTGAAAATCTTTCAACAGTCCCCCAAATTATCCTGTAACTGTCAGGTACGGGAATGCACATCAGCTGTGATTTAAAAGCCAGCACCTGGCCCTGGCTGGTGTGGCTCAGTGGATTGAGCGCAGACTGCAAATCAAACGGTCGCCAGTTCGATTCCCAGTCAGCGCATATGCCTGAGTTGTGGGCCAGGTCCCAAGTATGGGGCGTGCAAGGCAACCACATTGATATTTCTCTCCCTCTCTCCTCTTCCCCGCCTCTAAAAGTGAATAAAAAAAAAAAAAAGACCCATTTTAGGACACAATTGTCTCCAGGGGTTTCTCACAGTAGGCCCTGCTGTGACCAGGGATAATGGGGCATCTCACTTGTAGAAAAACCACTCTGGTTTTTTGGGCCCCACACTGCTGTCAGGTAATACAGTGCTTGCCCACAAGGGGACCACTCCGCTAGACTCCATCCGGCCCCCATCTGGGCTGGGCAGTCTCCCTGGCTGCCTCTTTAGGGCCAAGCAGTCTCTTGGACAGCGCAGAGGATGACCTGCTGCACCAGAGCACGCAAGCCCTACAAGTCTGCTGCGGCTACTTGGTACAGCAAGGGTGCCGACGAGCCCAGGAAGAATCTGGGTATGGATCAAATAATTAGGAACTAAGCTGGTTTAGGGGGAAAAAAGGTAGCTTGACTTAAAAATTGGGGCTTATAATCCTCAATCAACTAATCAAGCAGTAGTTGTAAAATACAGAAAGTCAGATGAAATCCAGTCTCTGGGCTGCTTTGCGAGGACACCCTCACCCCCCCCCCCCCCCAGCCCCCATGGTCCTCTCGGGAAAAGCAAGCCCCAAGCCTATTTTTATACAGAAAACGTCCCCTGGAGACTGGATTTACCACAAGTTCCCAACAGCACTTTATTTTTTCTTTTCCACATCCTGTTCTGCAGCTTCCTTGGCTCTTTTCGCCCGGATGCCAAAGAGCCGGGCATTGGCGCGGGCCATGCGGAGACTGGCGAAGGCCTTGAAGTTCTTCTCCTCCTCTGTGATGACCCTGGCTTTCTCCTTCTTGTAGACCTGGAAGGAGCACAGGGGGTCAAACCCTCGCCTGCAGTGAGGCCTGTGACAAGGCTCAGGGCCCAAATGGAGAGGCTTTGGGGGAGATTCAAGCAATGCTGAAAGGCTAAACGGAGGCTGCCAAAGAAGAAATATCCTTTGGATTTAAACAGAAACAGACCCAAACTCGGAGCAGAAGCAGAAACAACCTCCTCAGGCATGAGAGATGGGTGGGGTGCTGTGTTTGGACAGACACATGGCAGGACCTAACAAAGGAAGGGGGCTGGGCCCCAGAGGGACCTGCAGGGCCCAGTTACTTGATGCCCTGAGCTTTCCAAACAGCGAGGAAGGAAAAGCATCCCAATAGAGGGAGGATGAGAAATGGGAGTCCCCACAGCTTTCTCAAAAGGGAGGACAAAACCCTCCCCCACGGAGCCCGTCTATTAAGAATGCAGGATGCTCTTGCCACCGCTCACTCCCTCAAGCCAATCCCCACCCCAGAAACATTCACTTGGGCATCGTCCCAACACCCCCACTTACGTTCCGAATGGGCATGACTGGTCCTGTCAGTTGAGTGGCCAATTTGAGGTCCTTTTCCTGTTATTAACGAGAAGGGAGAGCCAAGTGGGCTCAGCTCGTTTCCCGAAGGGCTCCAAGCTTACAATCCTCTAAGCCAGCCCCACACTTCCCACTGATCACCACGTGCCAAGTAGTGGCATGTCACAGAACTTCTGTTCTTTCTGGCTCAGACACATGCAGAGGAGCACCTACGTCTGAGCCAGAGATGCAGACAGAGCAAAATGTCAACGGGAACATAAAGCCACCCCCCAACCCAACCCCCAGGAAGCCCACATGGACAGACGCCGTCAACTCTGCCCTAAAACGTATTTCTAGAAAAGACTTGCATTGTACATAGCGCATTTGAGAGAGCAAACACTTCCAATGTAGCCTCCAAGTCAAAAAGCATCCCCATTACCACAAAACCTAAAGCATCACGCTGAGGAGAACAAAAGTGAATCTTGGCAGTTCTGACAGATTAACTTGGGAACCCTTAGGCTCTTTCTTCTCATTAACGATTCTCTACTATCCGGACGTGGAAGCCAAGTTATGAGGGATAAAATGGCTACAGGCAAATGTTTCCCTTTTCGCTCTAGCTGGACCCAGGGACAGACAACCCCTTACACCTGAACCAAGTGTCCCCACACCCGCTCCCGCCCCCCGGGAGCCCGCGGCGCTCTACTCACAGAGCTGTCTCCCTTCTTGGGGGCCGAGGGCTTCCTGGGGAAGAGGATGAGCTTGGAGCGGTATTCCTTCAGCCGCTGCACGTTGGCCTGCAGGGACTCGGTGGACTTGTTCCGCCTCCTGGGATCCACCGAGATGCCAATGGTCCGGGCCACCTTTTTGTGGATGCCCGCCGCCTGCCGGTGGAGAAAGACACAATGAAATCCCAAGGAGCCTGTAATTTCCGTATCCTAAGGAAAGCGCTCAGTCGTCAGATGGAAAAGGGTTCAAGTGTACTTTCATCAAGGCAGTACAGCGATTCCGGAGAATGTCATCATTTGACTGTGAGCTCAGGAGGCAAAACGTTTGCGTCTCTGACGCTGGGGTTTTGCGGATACGCACCTTTAACTCCTCCAAGCTGAAGCCCCTGCCAGCTCGCACTTTGGTGTGGTACCTCACCGTGGGGCATCTCACTATGGGCCGGATGGGTCCGGACGCTGGGCGCGGGGCGATACGGCGCGCTTTGGCTTGCCGGGCCTTGCGTCTAAGCAGACAGAAGCCAGGCTGCAGTTACCGCACCCCAAGCCCAACATCGCCACCTGCTCGCCCACAACCACACCATTACAACGTCAGCTCTAACGTGGTACTACAAAGGCCTTACGGTTATCGCATGGTTAATGGGTACAGAGATTCCGCACTCTAGTCACCCGGCTGTGTGCTCCACCTGCCCCTCACCTGCGGATCTTCCGCGCCGGCTGGTTAAACCACGTGGCAACGCGCCGCTGCCAGTCCTTGTGGAAGTGGGGCTTTAGAATCATGCCATTTCGGCTGGGCGCCATGGCTGCTGCCTACCGGCCTAGGGAGGAAAGCGAGTCAGGGTCTGAACTGTGGCCGGACGGCGTGCCCACAGTGCCCAGCAACGGCCGGGCGCCGTCTGTGGCATAGCCTTCCGCCGATGCCGGGGGATGGAGCCCGATGGCACCAGAAGGCCTCCACCAGAACCAGGATAACACATACCCAACTTCCCCGAAGAAAAGCCACCGGAAAGAACGTTGTGCCGCAATGCACTCTGGGATGGTAGTGGGCCCGACCAATCAAAAGCGCTGAGGCGTTCTAACCAATCAGAGCCCGAAATCATGGAAGTGATGTAAGCTCACTCCCAGGCGCCCTTGCGGCCACCGGATGGACACGGAACGGGACAACCCCGGGAGAGGGCCGGAACGGGTGTGCTCGGTGATCTCCTGGCGGCACCTTGTCTTTCGAGCTTACTCGCGTATACGGGACGCGGTACGTTTCCCTAACACCTAAATCCTCGTCCTCCGTGTCTCAGCCTTTGGTCTTTCACCCGTTTGGTACATTTTGTGCTGCTTTTTTTTAGACAAAACTAACACAGCGGTTGCTGTAAGCGGGGCAGCCAGTACTTCCAGTGGAATCGTACTAGTGCCTCTGCTCGGCGGAGAGATGGGGTAACTTCTCTGAGGTAGGACAGCGGGTAGTAAGTTGGTGGCACTAAAAATCCACGTGGCCGGCTGCAGATGTCACACTTGCCACCATTGTATGTACTGCCTCCCGCACAGAGAACAACATCATAAAAAACGTTACGTAACCAGGCATACATCTGTGACTTGTGCCCTTTGAGTCTCCTCTAGGACAAGTCTGGGAATGTTCCAACACCGCACTATCTGTAAGCCTTTACATCCCAGTAAGCCGCTCTTTCCCACTCTCACCCCCAATCACCAAACTTCCTCCTACCAAACTTAACATTTAAGAATTTGATGACACAACCCTGACCGGCCTGGGTCAGTAGATTGGGCATCGTCCTGCAAAGCGAAAAGTCGCCTGGATTCCTGGTCAGGGAACGCACCTGGGTTGTGGGCCAGGTACCCGGCTGGGGGCGTGCCAGAGGCAACAGATCAGTGTTTCTCTCCCTTTCTTCTCTGAAAATAAGTAAAATCTTAAAAAAAGGAAAAAATAATTTCATGACACAAAATGAGAAACTTGGAGGCCTGTGCCCTGCACCGAGTAAACAGGTTCCTGATAAAGTTTTCTTCCCTATTGGGACATCCTTGGGTATTGGAAATAAAAGGTTATGACCAAGAGAGAGCATGTGTAACACATGAGGCACACACAGTCTTTTCAAACAAATGCACTGGGCCTACATGGGAAGTTCAAACCCTGACTGCCCATTTAATAGATGTGTTCAATTATGAAACAAAGGGCAATAGCAGCCCTAATTTTCTTAAAGTTTCTCAGACCACCTTGCCATGGACTAAGATACTTTGCTTTCTAACCTGACCTTCCTGTCCCCATTCCCAATTTCTCTTTCTGGACAGAATCCTTCAGCTCCTCCTGCCCTAACCCTCACTTCCACCTGAGCTCCAGCTGCTCATGGTTAAGCAGCTCTCCTGGGTCACGGGGTGGGAGTTAAAGGTCTGAAATTGGAAACACTGTTCAAGACATACTCAGTGGTATAATAGGGCGAAGTTATCATTTAAGGACCTTATTCTTCTGCACATAACCAAGCCAGACACAGAATCCAGTTTTTCATGCTTGAATACTCCATACTTAACCTCCTTTGAAAAGTATGCAAAATAGTGAGCCCAAAAATGTTCTGTTAGGGAAATCCTGCTGAAAACATGCCCAGCTTTCCCACTGGGAAAGGTTAAACAAGGGAACTGTTATGAACTATCATGCAAGAGTCCTTCTATACAAAGTCTTTGCTGCCTCAAGGGTTTTAAAAATCTTTAGTTACAGGGATAGCCCGTCCCTTGGCACAAAAACTCCACAGCCACAACTCAAGGGCTTTTGTCCCAGGTGTAGGCATGAAAGTGCTAATGTCCCTGGAAGCAGAGCTTAACTAAGGGGACCAAAGATTCCTGGATGTGCCCTTGGAGGTGTGGGAGGATACTCTGCACACCCAGAAATTCCTTGCAAGACTAAACCCCAATTACTTGTGGCAGTGCCTGCTCATTGTCCACGTGCACTGACTGGCCGCCTCCGTCTGGTGCTTTGAGGGTCAGCTTCAAAGGAATCTAAGACAGTCAACAATAGCTTCTGGAACCCTTTCAGACACAGTCCTGATTTTTAAAATTATCATAACAGAAAAATGATTTGACAGGGTTTTTTTTTTTTGGGGGGGGGTCATGTCCCTATAGCACTTTGCAAAACTTAACATGTTAATTTTGTCACATAAATTTGGTCCATTGCTTACATTAGGCAAAGCAGTACCCTAATAACAAGAACAGGATAACATACTATTTATCACCATCCAGTCTTCATCTTTCCAAAATCATGGCCTAAACACAAATCAGGGGCTCACTCAAGGTTCCTGTAATATGAGAAACATCAGTGAAAGAAAACTGGAAATACATTATAATTATGTTTTGTTTGAAAGTGGCCAAAGAGAGTCAGTCTTAGAAGTTAACATCACAAAAGATTCTTTATGTGTGATGTTGAGTGTTAACTAGACACTGCCTATCATTTTGCAATTTATACAAATATAAAGTCATTACATTGTACACCTGTAACAAATGGATGTCAATTATACCTCAATAAAAAAATTTAAAAAGCAAAACAAAAATCACATTTATTTGTGAGTGTGGATCAAAGTGAAGTCAATTTGTATTAAGAACTACAACTTAATTTTTTTCTTATTTAATGATTTTCTTAGGCTCTCTGATTGTGTTAAATATACATGTTTATTTAAAGAACATGTGTTTATCTCAATGAGGAGATTTCACACGCCCAACTTAGACAGTTCCAGAAGCTGTAAGCAGGTCCTGATGTACCGGCTCTGCTGAGTGGCAGGCAGAGGGTCAGCGTTTTTGTCCCAGCATCAAGCACATGGGTTGCTGGGTTTCATCTGGCTGTTCCAGGGACCATGTGCTGTTGTTGAAGCCTCTTCATTTCGAGAATCCACTTTGAAGGAGGTGTAAGCATCACCCACTCATGAGATACAGGAGGTGTAATTCCTGGCACTGTTCTCAAATGCTGTGTTTCATGACATGGAGGTGACTTAATTTGACCAATCAAAGTCAGCAAACAACTCCTTATCAATCAGCACAAAGCAACCCCCCAGTGACTGAGGAGCCCTGAGCCCACTCACACCAGCAAGTGCTGGGAGGCCAGCTACACCTTCCCCACTATAGCGAGGCAGCCCTTTCATGTGTTTACCTCCTCTTCCTGGCTAAGCATCTTCTGGTGCTCAGCAAATGCTTTTCCAAAGGACGTACAGACATGGGCCATTTTAATGTATAAAAAAACAGAAGGAATGAGCTTGGCTGTGTCCACCATTACAGGTTACAAAGGATACCACATTCAGGCCAAGACACCAGCAAGAATCCTCACTATGCAGATCTTTGGAAATGAATTTGAGGAACTGAGGCAAAGGTAAAAGTGTCCTCAAAAAGTCATGCTCTCTTAGAGCTGCCCACCCTCAGGTGTGTAACCACACTTGGCATCCACCCACCTGCAGCTCAGCAGGCGTTTCCTTGGCACTGAGTGAGGAAGCAGGAACAGAACCACCATTTTGTCAGGAAGGTACCCATAAGCCACGGCTCCAAATGCCACCACACTGGGATGGCAGAAGCACCCGAGTGCATGTTGCACGCACCCAGGGAGATGGGAGCTGAGTGCACTTGCCTGTCTTGCAGTGACAGGATACCCTAGGCCCTTTATCCCAGATTCCTACAAAAGGGTTCTTCAACTTCTGAAATTATAACCTGTAAACACATAATCCAGTGATCCAGGACAAACCCAACAGCCCCTCTGGGTTAGAGCAGGACACACAGCACAAAGTTGGGTTCTCCACTGTGAAGTATCGACAGTCCTCAGCTGTCCCCCACATGGTGCCACCAGCCCAGGGAGGAGAGGTTCTTGCATGCATCCGTCCACATGGCAGTAGGTGGCAGTGTTTCAATCCTCTACAGCCTGTCCCCTATTCTGTAACCCCTTTGAGGACTGAGGACTGAGGAGGACATTGGCTCAGAGCATGCTTTCAAAGAGAGTTCCGTCAGCATACTAACAAAATTGCAGGAGCTGGGCTAAGCCCCTGCACAAGCTCCAGCATGAGCCTGAGTGCTGAGCTGCCCCTAGATCCACCCAACGCCACGAAACAATGGTGTCATAAACCTGGGAACTCCTCCATGCACACCTGTAACAAGTACTGACACCCCTCCCCATGGAGGAAAGCGATCTACAAAGGCAAAACTAAAATGTTCTCCTCTGCAAAGTCTTTACTAATCACAGAAAAACCAACAGATCTCAGAAGTCCTTCAGCAAGGCCCAGTGAGGACTGTGAGGAGGTACAAGCCTCAGGTGAAAAGGAACTTGAGGGACAGCTAAGTAAAGAGTTCACTTCCTGGGTCCAGCTGTTTGGGCTAAGACGGCTCCTCGCCCCGCAGCGGGGGATGCGCAGGTGCCTCCTCCTCTCCAGCGTCTTGCTTCTCCTTCTCAACGTCACTCCACCTCAGAGGCGCAATCATCTTCTTGGGCCCGTGAGGAGGCGGACCGATGAGAGCTTCGATGTCATCGTAGTTTATCACCTCCTTTTCCAGCAGGGCATTTGCCAGCTAGGGGGAACAAAGGACAGTGTGTGAACCCTGGAGGACAAGGACACAGACAAGAGCCTTTTGAGAGCAGAGCACTGAGAAGGAGGGGGCCCCTCAGCCTCCCAGGAAGGGGATCTGTGAGCAGGATGCCCCCAGACAGGCCACTTTCCCAGGGAAGCAGTGCACACAGGCAGCTTAAGCAAAGAATCACTCCCTGTTTCAACCTTGGAGATGATTTCCCAGCTGCAGCTTCATTAATTTTCTGCTTCCCTTCCAAATCTGTGCTTATTTGGGGCAACTTCAATGTCCTTTACCAAAGAAGGTGTGTGTGTGTGTTTGGGGGCAGGAGGCTGAAATGCAGAATATTCTCAATGGAACCTGGGGAGAGGAATGCTGGTATTGAGGTGTGAGCTGGGGGAACCTCAGTTTGGGAAGGGGGCCTTGCCTCTCTAGATATGGTGGCGGAAGACATGATGAATGAACCCTGTGAGCATCCTGCTGCTTAGTCCCTGCTACGAGGAATGCTGCCACAGCCACTCAGACTGATTTCTGTCACCCCCAAACTGGGGTGACCACTTCCTCTGTGTGATTGCTCTAATATATTGCTAAGCACGGTACCCCACTAATGGTGTGAGTCGATCACATTGCAAACCAAGGCAAGACATCCTCGACCCACCACAGGGAGCCTGAGTCCTGTCCAGCTGAGTGGCAGCGACAGTGCACACATATGACACCAAGGATCTTGTTAATGGCAGTTTATGGCTCCGCAGGGCAGGGAGGCCTGACATTCCACATGCTCACAACTCCAGGGCAGCTAGTGCTGCGGCAGCGCTCGGAGGATCCAAGACGCACAACTCCCAAGCTGGCAGAGCCTCACGTTAATGAAACAGCAGCCCAGCCTTCGAAGGCTGCCCGCCTGAAGTAGGGACGCAGTAACTTCACCTCTGGGGACACGAGGCGACCCCAAGCCAACACCTAGTCTTACTGTGAGAACCGCAGACCCACCCCTCAAACACTGCCACAGCAGGCCACCAACAATAGAAAAGTGAGGGCCTGCCCCGGCCAACAGGAGCCTAGGGAGACATGATGGATCAATGTGAGCACACAGCGGACAGGGAAGGACATTAGGGAAAAGCCAAGGAAACTGAGTTAATAATAATATATCAACATGGGTTCACTAGGTGGTGAAAAATGCAACATACTAATGCAAGATGTTAACAATAGAGAAAACTGGGTGTGAGGTATAAGGGAACTCTACTATATTTGCAACTTTTCTGTAAATCTACAACTATTCTAAATTTTAAAATTTATTTTAAACTTTTCAGGATAAGTTTGAGTTAGAAAAAGATTACACAAAACTGACCAGACATTAATAATTGCTGATGCTGAGTAATGGACACATGAGGGTTTACTACGTTCTTCTGTCTACTTTAAAGGAATTGACTTGATGTGTTCATCAAGTAAAATACTAAATGAATGGAAAATATTAGATTTCAGTTGAGATGGGTGAACACATACTGCGTATGGTGTTTCCTAAAGTTCTGAGTTCATGGGAACTAGTCCAGGAAAGAGTGACCAGCTGTGCCAAGCAGCGTAGTGATGGTCAGCACACCACTTCTGGAGAGACAGGCAGGGCACCAGAGGTCAGAAAGCACCAAGACTCACCGCCTGCAGCTTGTCCAGATTGTCCTGCAGCACCTTCTCAGTGTGCCTGTAGGCCTTGGCTACCAGCAGTCGAGCTTCCTGTGAATGAAGGAGAGATCTGTAAGGAGCACAGTCAACCACTATTCACAGCATCATCTACAGGCTGGTTCTGACCCCAAATCACACCAAAAAGAGGCAGGTTCAGAAACACAGCCTTTTGTCCTTCACAACGACCAGGAGAGCTCAGCTGCCAACAGTTTCCCACCCCACCCCACACCCTGGGAACGCCCTAGTTCAGGAGGCCTGCCCACCAGCAACCCTTCACACCCGCAGATACCCCACCAGCTCCTGGAGGCCAGGTACCCTGTGTGCGTCCTCCAAGCTCACAGCTGCTTCATATGCTCGTGCACCTATGGTTTCATCAGGAGCCACACAGGTTCTCATCCAAGACTGCACACTCAGAGCAACAGAAGCCAACAGAAGTGACCACAATGTGGCGGCACACAGGGCTAAGCACAGTGGGAGGCTCCTCTGAATAGAGATTTGCCCCCTACCACCACTGTGAGGCAGGATGGGGCAGAGTCCCACACAAGGTGCAGCTGCGAGGGCTGGGCACTCACATGATCCATCATCTCCTGAAGGCCCTGGCTGAAGGGGCGCCGTCCAATGCCCAAAAGGCCCTCCTGAGCCTCAGGGAAGGAGATGGGCCCAATGCTCGGTGCCATCCCAAACTGCTTCACCATGGAATAGGCAATACGAGTGACCTTTCTCAGGTCATCCTGTGCCCCTGGAGCATGGGGTCAAGAAAAAGTTTCTTTGGTGAGGGTGTAGAGTCAGGGCACCTTGGGGAACCCACTGGCACACACCTGGGCCTGATAGCAGATGCATAGTCCCCAGAGGACAACTGTATCCTGTTACTGTTCCTTAAAAGAGAGAGTCTCAAAACTTTTTAAAATGCTGTTCTGTTTTAAAAAATTAGCCCTGGCTGGTGTGGCTCAGTGGATTGAGTGCTGGCCTGTGAACCAAGGGGTCACCAATTCGATTCCCAGTCAGGGCATATGCCTGGGTTGCGGGCCAGGTCCCCGGTAGGGGGCACACAAGAGGCAGCCACACATTGATGCTTCTCTCCCTCTTTCTCTTTCCCTTCTCCTCTCTAAAAATAAATAAATAAAATCTTAAAAAAAAAAAATTACTCTGGCCCTGGTCAGGTAGCTCAGTTGGTTAGAGCGTCATCCAGATATGCCAAGGTTGCAGGTTCAATCTCTGGTCAGGGCACATACAAGAATCAACCAATGAATGCATATATAAGTAGAACAATAAAAACCAATATTCCTCTCTCTAAAATCAATACATAAAAAATTTAATAAAAATTAAAAAAATTACTCAGGGTGCATATTTGCATTCACTTCACCAACAGTTCTCCAGCACAAGTCCAGGTGTGCACAGGACACACCTGTCAACACCAAACCTCAATGTCAGGGGTCAGGAAGGGAATGTCTTCCACCTGCTCTCTGGACATCCCAGTGAAAGAGCAGCTTGAGAACAGTGAAGTTGCTTGAATTACTAATAATTAACCAATTAAATGCATTTATAGTCTACAATACATGTATGTAAATGTTTTTGTAACCATTATTTAACAAGTCTTGCTTAGCCCTGGCTGGTGTGGCTCAGTGGATTGAGCTCTGTCCTGTGAAGCAAAGGGTCGCTGGTTTGATTCCCAGTCAGGGCACACACCTGGGTTGCAGGCTAAGTCCCTGGTGGGGGGTATGTGAGAGGCAACCACACATTAATGTTTCTTTCTCTCTTTCTCCCTCCCTTCCCCTCTCTCTAAAAATAAGTAAATAAAATATTAAAAACAAAAAACAAGTCTTGCTCAGTTTCAAATCTCCTTTGACCACAGCTTATCTTTTAAAAAACACTTAATGAAATTCTAAGTATATTTGCACCCTACTACTCAAATCCGCCATCAAATTCCCCCTCCCGCCAGGCAGAGGGATAATGGATGTGAAAGCACTGTGAGAACTCCAGACCCTCCGGGGCCAACTCCTCACCAGAAGTGACCTTGTTGAAGGAGATGGTCTCTGATACACGGCCACCGAGGGCCATGCACATCCGCTCAAACAGCTGCTCCTTGGTGAAGAGGTGCTGGTCTCTTGGGAGCATCTGAGCAAAGCCCAGTGCAGCATTTGTCCGAGGGGCGATGGAGACCTGCAGAATGTCAGATGGCCCAAGTTAGCAGGCAGGATGTGGGGTTTTTTTCTTTTATTGATTCTAGAGAGAAGGGGAAGGAGGGAGAAAGAGACAGAGAAACATCAATGTGAGAGGGAAATGTCTATTGGTTGCCTCTTGCACTTGCCCCAACTGGGGACCGAACCGACAACCCAGGCTTGTGCCCTGACTGGGAATTGAAATAGCAATCTTTTGCTTTGCAGGATGACACTCAACCAAGCCGTATCAGCCAGGGCAGAATGTGGGGTCTAGAGATGAAGGTGGGGCAATATAAGATCTTTATTCAGCCCTGGCGGTATGGCTTGGTTGGTTGGAGCATCATGCTGTAACTGAAAGGTTTCAGGTTTGATTCCCAGTCAGGGCATATACCTAAGTTGAGGGTTCGATCCCTGGCCCAGGCACATAAGATCCCCACTGTGGGCACGTACGGGAGGCAACAGATCAATGCTTCTCTCTTGCATTGATGTTTCTCTTCATTCCTCCCTCTGAAAGCAATGGAAAAATACCCTCGGGTGAGGATTAAAAAAAAAACTTTAATCAGAGGGTTTCTAAGCCATTAAGCAAATCTGCACTATCCCCATTTTTATAAGAAGATCCCATCATTACAGAAAGCAGCTCACACATGGTGGGTGTGTCTTCCTCGCACATTACTAGGTATATATGAAGTAAAGAACAACAAAGGCAGGAGCTTTAGGTAAACCAGCAGAGAGGTGCAGGGACCAACACCACCAAGGACCCCCCCACCATGCCCCTCTCCATGAGGTTATATGGGGGATATGGAAACTATCCTCGCCTTGGCCTCCCCCCACAGCCCAACACCAGGTGTGGGTACAGCTCCAGCAGGATAAGGCATGCTCCTGGGCAACTAGGAGACCTGGCTGCAGGCACCATTTCTGAGGCCTATGGCAGCAGGAGAATCACCTCACAGCGCCCTGAGAATTGGAAGGGGGAACTTAAATCCAACACTATAGTAAACTACAACTGAAAAGGCTGTAAATAACCACCAAAGAGCAATGGGAACTTCATCTGCCCTAGCGAAGCATGAGCAAGCCTCAGGAGGGACATTTTCCCAGTACTGTGACAGTGGGAATTGTCACCCACCCCACCATTCTTCTGACGTTGCTTCTGTCAGTGCCGACTCTGACTGATACGTAGTTTGTAGATGAACCACATGTTTGTATAACAATCCTAGGAACTAACTTTGAAAGACACAGACTCGGACCCTCTTCAGTCATCCTAGCCCCAGGAGGTTTGCTGACCTTCAGTCGTGGAGCCAGGATGATGCACCCTGGACCATCACGTGCCTTACTGGAGTGAACGGCGCTGGTCCGCACATAGAGAACTCTTCACTCCTTTGCCCTCAGTCTCTTTGTTCTGCCTCCCTCTCCCCCTTACAGAAACCTCTACCTGCACTGAGCCGTTAAAATGGGCTTTGAGACACGAGTCCCCGATCTCCTCAGGTGGTCAGCACTTGAATAAAACACTTTCCTTCTCCCAAGCACCTGTCTCATGAGTTTGGCGTCAATTGCGACAGGTAGGTGGACCTGTGCTCAGTACATTATGACTAGTTTATGACTTTCAGCCATCAGATAAAGCAAAAATTCTGAGAAAAGGAAATTTAAAATTATGGTATTTACTTCATTGTGGCTATTTCTGATTAATATTTTTTTTGAGATACTGCATTAAAATTTTATCCTGATTACTGAATTTTTTTAATGTCCCATAAATATCACACCCTAAATGACTGTCCCACCTGCCTCATCCTGGGCCCAGCCCCTATCACCTACCTCAGTGACTGCTGCATCCACTTATCTGTCACGAAACACGAGGCTCAGCCCTCTGATGAGCACATACAAGGAACTGGCTTGATCGGCAGGACACCATCAAACAGAACCAGGCTATCACTGCTTGTCAGACATTACATACTAACACACCAGGCTGGCAGCTGCTACACTGTTCCCATGTTTGGGTCTTAGGGAACTGCAGTGCAGCTCCTTCCCAGCTGGCAGAACGAAAGCACCTGCACCTGCCAGTGACTCTACTTGCTCTGCTGGAGGGCACGATGATAACCCACACCCTTACCTTTACAAACTGGATATCTACATGCCAAACACTTGTATTTTCCTTAATGACCATTCAAGGGTCTCATGGTCCAGAGCCTGCACATTTTCGGGGAACTGTCTAGAATACTACCATTTGATACAAATAAATTTTCATCAAACTCACAAGTATCTCCAAGAGTAGTGTTTTTTAAAGTGACTCAGCTCCCTTCTTTTTAAGATTAGCAATCATCAGATCAACACATTTTAGAGCTGACAGCAGAGCTTGGTAGTTCTTGATTCCAAGACTGACTGCAGATGGGGAGCCAGGCACCAAATGGTCGTGCAGCTTTCCAATGGTCATGCCCAGAACTGGACCCCGCCGGTTTAGAGGTAAGACCTCATCCTGCCCTCTGCTTCCAAGGTGAGGACTCCAGCCGTCCCCCTCCACCTGCCCCCAGGTCCACCTCTGGCCGTGCTGTCCCTTCACCAAGCACAACCACATAGCGCTCCCAAAGTCAGCTTTGTTCAGGGGCCAGTCAGGCTCACCCTCCAAGACCCCAGCCCCTCCCTGGCTCCCGCCCCCCAACACCTACCTTCATCACAGCCTCAGTGTGCTCCAGCAGCCAGCCAACCAAAGCATGGCCTGACTCATGAAATGCAACCACCTTCTGCTCTTCCTTTGAGAGGATCTTACTCCTTTTGGCCGTCCCTGGAAGAACACCCAGGACTCTGAGTTCAGGCCCACTGATAATCCTGCGTAAGCATACAAGAACCTTCCTTGCTCGACCTTGCAAGTTTTTTACTGTGTTTTTAAAGTGAGATCCTCCTCATGGAACATTCCCCTCCTGTGTTTCTGCCCCAGGCTGACGCTATCCACAACTATTCCTCACTATTACTCCAATTTGAAGGAAAACTCATTAGGTAGGAGAGGTGTTGGAGGGGGCCATGTTTGTTCACATTTCTATAAATGGTAGAATAATCCAAAAAAGCTCCTGCAGCTTTGTGGGTGGGGCTGAAGAGCTGACAGGATTAGTACAGGCTCCGCTCCAAGCTCTAGGTTTCTTGTTGGCTTTTCTCCCAGAACCAGCAGGAGTATCTGCAGCCCTTGTGACTCTACAGTTCTTTTACCCTTAGCTGCTGACTACCTCTTGTCTTGGTGACTCTACCTTACGTTTCCTCTGTTCAAATTACTGCTGAGGTTTCATTCACTGTCCCAAATTTGCCAAACATTGCCAAGTTTCCATTTTACACAACCTGAATAAGCTCTAGGGTCAGGGTATTTACTACATCATGCTACTAGGGTCACCAACCATGCTCACCGTAAGGTTATAAACTCT